>VZTL01017371.1:79668-104383 GCA_013400535.1 Scopus umbretta
TGCCCGGGCCGGGGGTCCCGCTCGCTCCGGGGGCCGCCTCGGGCGGCGGGAGCGCGAAGGGCGTTTCCGAGGGGCAGGGGGCGAGGCCCGGCCCCAGAGCACCGCGGCAGCGTTAGCGAGAGGCCGTGGGTCCCTGGCTTGGCGGGGCCGGGCGCGTGGGGCCGCGCAAGCCCACCTGCCTCCGCCTCGGCCGTCCGACGGTTCCTCGTTCGTCAGCAGCCTCAGTCGCCAGCTTGGGTTTTGCACGCGATCGTACAGCCCCGCGCCGTCGTGGGTTCCTCTGTGGGCCTGACGCGAAGCTCCTGAGCCCCTGCCTGAGCCTGAAGCTGATTCAGAGCCTGCTACGAGGTAGACGGGTTTTGGCTGTGTTATGACAGCCATCTCCCTGTCTTTGGCCCTTAAAATGGGGATCGTTAGATCTTCTAGAAACCAACAAATTGCAGCGGAAGCTGCGGTTATTTCAAAGATGTCATCTGCCGCCGTGGGGGGGGGCTGGATGTAACGTGTAATTTTTGGTAAGGCGCAGAGATTTAGGCGAGTGGCAAGCTGTCCCCAGCCTTCCTGCTTCGGTTCCTCAGCGCTGCAAGGAAAATGGATGGGCTGACTGCGTGCAGCTTGCCTTTCCCACGGCTGCTCGCGGCGCTCCCCACCCACTGCTCGGAGCTCTTTTTCGGGAGCGTGCTCCCAGCACAGTGTGGTGTGGCTGGTGGACTTCCAGCTGGTGATGCTGAGGGAGCGAAAAAGAGAACCTTTTGCCAGTGAACAATTAAAATATTGTTTATCCTTTTGATTTTTCCATCGCCTTTCTTTTTTATGGGAGAGGGTAGAAGGTTGTTGGCTTGGGACAAGACAAGGCGTCTGCAGAGACTGTTGCTCAGCAGGGGTCTAAGGAGGGAGTGTGTGTTTTTCTTCCCTTTGCAAGTAAATCTGAATTTACAAACCCGTAGGCTGTCTTACCTTACGCTGATAGTGAAAAAGATTAAACAGAGCCAGTAATCTCACTGATGCTTTGATTTTTCGAGTCAAGTTGCTTATTCCTGACTTGGGTAGAGTCCAAATTGTGTCACTCGGCCTCAGCCACGCTTGCAGCTGGAGCTCCCAGGAGGGCTGGGGACAACGTACACGACAGCTAATGAGTATTTTCGGGAAGAGAACAAAACCTGGGGGGACTGGAGGTGGCCCTCAGTGGGCCATGCATGAAGGCACAGCTACACCCGCGCACGGGGTGGGCTGTGCTGCAGGTCAGGACTGCCAGCTGACAGAGCACGTTGATGTGCTCTGTGGTCCTTCTTGCAGCAGATGGGAATACTGTACGCCAGAGCGATGTGCCCGGGAGCAGAGGAGGTTTGTGCTGAATGCCGTCCTGTTTTGTTGACTGTTTCAAAGCTGATGGTGACAAACCCAATTTAGTGTGCGCAACGCTGATGCCTTTGCTGCTGTTTGGAGCAGCGATGGAGGTAGTGAAGTGCTTGTGACCCACCTACACAGGTGCTTTGTGCCGTTCACCTTAATGCTTGTGCCGCTGATGAAGGATCACCAGTGTAGCCACAGCCTGCTCCCCGGGTCTTTGCCGAGAGCGAGGATGGCTGTGTGCTGCGCTCCTACTAAACGAACGTGGTGGGGTTAATCCAGACCGTGGGTCGGGTCAGCAGAGACCTGCGCCAAGTGCTCAGTAAATACCGGGAGGAGAGCCAGTTACTCTGGTACAGGAGTAAAACTGGGTGGAGGAGAGGGGCTGAAAGTCAGGGAAACCTTGACAGTCAGTTGACTTAAGGCACGGAGAGTCTTCTGAAGGGAGCTTTTGAAAGTCTCATAATAAGCTTTGAGGGAGAAAACCTCATTTAGTGCCAGCAGCTGGGCTCATTCGTGAACACACGGGCACAATTCGTCCCTTTCCAAGAACCCAGCTTTGAGGTTTTTAAAAGTCTTGTAGCCACTGTGATTGAAAAGGGAGTTTCAAAATCTGACGGGTGTAAATGGCTGCCGCGTGTCCTCCCAGAATCTGCACCCCCTCGCCCTGGGAAGGGGCTGCAGGGACTGTAAGGGGTGGGGAGCAGAGCTGTCAGCAGGAGCGGCGGCACTGTGTGCGTGCGGGGCAAGAGGTGAGCACCAGGATCATTCAGGCTGGGGTGCCCTGACCCCAGAACCGGTCGGGTGAGGAGAGGGCACATCACCATCCCTCTGCCTGGGTGCAGCCTGGAGACAGAGGGTCTGGAAGCCTCCTGTTATCCAAGGGGGCTCAAGTTACTGGAGAGCTGTTGGTACAAAACTGATAGCAAAGCTGGTCTCCACCGTCTCGTTGCAAAGGTAGAAATTCGTGGCCTGATGGGGAAGTAGAGCTAATGTCCGACTTACTTCCATTTCTCACGTCTCCTCTTATACGGGTTGCATCATTTATGGTTTAGAGCCTGGGCAGAAGCCTCCAATGTGTTCTTCAGGGTTGAATTCCTCTGCTTTAGGGAGCTGAAATGATTTAACCAGTATTTATGCTCTTGCCAACAGTTGTCTCGCTGTACCCAGAGCTGGAGATAGCAAAGTGGAGATCCTGGCCCCAGCCAATGGTGCCGAGGGCGCTGGATGCTGGCGGCACCTGTAAGGCCATCCGCAAAAAGCGCTGGGAGAGTGCTGATTGCGACAGACGAAGGACGGTATTGCAGCTCTTCCCTCTCCGCAATGATAACTTTGAAGTGACGTTTGAAGGGTTGCTGGAAGCGATTTTTTCAGTGAGCAGATTAGAGATAAGAGAAGAATTCCACCCCGTGGGGCATGAGCAGTTCAATCCATACCAACGTGATGGAGAGGGAAATTGGAGAGAGCTTATCAGCTTGAGGAAAAATCAGATGTAAACATCATCCCCAGCATGATTATGGTTCACAGCTTAGTTGGATGTCACATGCCTCTTTCCCGTGAAACAGTGCTGGCGAAGATGATGACAGAGGGAGTCAGCTAAGCAAAAACACAGAAAACCTCCCTGCGCCTTGAACTTTTAAAGACCCTGCGGTTACTTCGCAGTTAATAAGTCACAGCTCAGCTGCAGGGAAGGAGGAAGGCAATGAAAATCAAATTCAGGCTGCTCTGGCAAAATGGTTGTCCTTTAAGATGTGAATTGGCTGGAAACAAATAGGGAAGCTGGGATTATGGGGCCTAGGAGCTGCAAAGGGCAGTATTTGTATGGCAGGGAGATGTGGGCACTGCCCCGAAGGGCGCTGAGCCTGTCGGTGTCAGGGCAGGCTGGAGAACAAATCTCTGAGAACCCAGGAAGAAGAACGATTAATCTAATTTTCATTAACTAGCATTTGGCATTGACCTGTATGTAATAGTCTGTTTTACCGCTGCTGAATCTGCAGCTGGCAAAGCTGCCGCTGCCGTGTCCCACTTGGGAAGCTCGCTGGGCCTCTCCAGAAGGGCTCCTCAGGGAATGACCTGAGTGGATTTAGTATGAGCAGTGCATAATTTGGGAAAGATTATTGAAGTGATTCACTGATATGACCATTATGGGCTCTCGCCAGATGCACAATCGTATTAAATATGATTTTCCCATATAAGGTGGTTGCAGCCTGACGAGCAGCAGCAGGAATTCCAGTGCTCGCTTTCTTCATGAAGATGTCTTTCAATCGCAGCCAGTCGAGTCCAGAAATAGGTCTGCCACTGCTGCGTAATACCCTTGCAAAGGCCCGGAGAGCCCTTCTCCTTGCTTGCATCTTTGTCACATCTGATTATTCCCGTCCATCTCTTCAGGCTGCCAAGCATATTCCCGTAGACCAGGATTAACCTATGGAGGCCTGGCAGGTGCCTCGCTCTTGCTCTTGACATGGATGCAGTACCTGTGTGCTCTCCGGGACCTTACCGGCACAAGATCTGTTCCCATCTGTGCATGTGGGAACTGCAGATGTTACACGGGTGTGATTAACTTGCAGCTCCCCAGTCGGAGAACGTCGCACCTTTTGCACCACACCAGGCAACGTCGGCAGCGGAGGTGGAGGGGGAAGCGTTTGCAAGCTCCCGGTGCCAGGAGGGTTTGGCTGTGTTTAGGTGGGAGTGACCTTCAGCAGGCTGGTTTGCAGGCGCCCGCCAGCAGCGCAGGGACAGAGCTGCTGGTCACGTCGCTTGCGGGAGATGCTCCCTCTTGCAGCCTGGCTGCGGGAACACGGAAGCCGAGGCGGGTCTTGCCCTCCCCGGGTGGCCTGATCCCATGGGTGCGCCCTCCCTGACCTGCCCCGGAGCCTGTGGTGCTGGGGGAGCTGGCAGGAGCAGCGGGTATCGGAGCAGGCTGCCGGTTTTGAGGCATGCTCTCTAGACCCTGGAAAGTTTAAAGCGGAGGCCTGGGCATCTCCTTTTCTCAAAGATGCATGTGTGGGGAGAAGGGTGACTGTGTATGTTTGAACTCATAAATAGTAGCAGAACAGTAGACGAAGGCCTAGGTGGTTTCTTTTGTTTCTTATTAAGTCTTTCCAGGTCTCTAACCAAAACTTCTGATAGTCCCCTTTAAATTTAATTTGTTAGTAACCTAGTTGACAGCGTCAGTTTCTTCCCTCAGCTATCTCCCCAGCTGTTGCCTTCTAGGCCTGCAAGCTGGGTCGCCTTGTGGACGTGCTCAAGAACAAAATTTCTTAGTCACGCTGGACTGGATGCCCGTGATCGCGTCCATAGGGCCAGGCAGAAGCTATTCTTAAAGCATTACACAGGTGCAAATCCCCAGCTGTTTGGTGCGGGTTCCCAATAAGTAGCTGCTATCAGGGCAATACCCCTGTGTGGTATTTCGCCATTTCTAAATCCATCTGTGGCTGGTGCACACACTTGAGCAAAATACTGTCATTTTCTGTAAGTCTTTAGCAAAGCAGAACTCCTGGCAGCAGCGCGCTCTCTGCCTTTGCTGCCCGTTGATGGTGCACCGCTCCATGTTCATTCAACCAACACGTGCAGCCACTTGTGTTTTCCTCTCACGGGAAGGATTCCGTAATGAAAACGTGTGCTGTGCTGAGCCCCTGCCTGCCTGGGGCTGCTTGTCCGTTCCGCTGGAGGAGCGCGCTCACGGCAATGAAGTGACAGGAGTGCAGGAGAAAGGTAAAGCGAGGCACTGCAAGGGGCTGGAAACAATAGGCTGTTTGACGCTGGAATGAAACAACAAAAACGCAAGAAAGCAGAGGGTCATGTAAAAAAACCACGCTGGTGGCCTGCGTGAAGTTAGTTTTGTCTTGATCCTGATCAGCACTGACCTTCTGAGCAGAGCAGCCTGGCGTCGCTCACCTACCCGCCTGGGGAGCTGTGCGCCAAAAGGAAAAGCATCTGCTGGCTTTCCCAGGCTCTCCACCTCCTCTCTGGATAACTAGCAGGCTGAGTCCCTGGGAGCCTGGCCTCTCCAAGCAGCCCTAAAAGAGCCAATGACAATAACGTCATGTTGGGGTTTTTCCTTCTTTAGGTAGGTCTTAGAAATACTCTGTTCCTAAGCAGCCTGGCACTTGTTTGTTTGAGTGTTTCAGTGTTGCCAGTAGCTGAGTTAACCTCATGACTTTCTGGGAAACATTTTCTGTAATTAAAAAGCTAAAAGTGAACGGAACAGCTTTTCTGTCACTTCGTCTCTTCTCACCCACATATTAAGCAGAAAATGCTGTCAACCCCTAATTAAGTGTCGTCGTCTTCCATCATGTGCTCTTGTGGCTTCCCCAGCTTACGTGTGGGTTTTTGCACTGGCTTGCGGTGAATAAGCCAGGCTGAGTCAGAGTACGTGCTGCGGCAGTGGGGAAATCTGGAGGCTTCGGCGTGTTTGGTTGCCCCAGTGTTCATGGCCTGTCCGGTGCTGCTGGGCGCTGCTGACTGTGGCTCGTTTCGTCATCTCGCAGCTCTGGGGAAAGGCTGCGAGTCGTTCGCCATGTGAGTGAGCCCCTTTGCTTCTCTTCCAGCTTTCTTTGAATACAGCAAACCCACCGCTCTTCCCTAATTCTGTTTAAGAAGTACAAATGTGTACAACTAGAGAGTGTCTAATGTGAAGGGTTCTCTTAAATATTTACTGTAACACAGAAACAGGGTGGAATAGTCGATATATGAAGAATAGCAGCATTACTTTATAGCATGGAGATGGCACATTCTGTACAGTTGCATCTCTGGCAAATGACTGTTACTAGAGCTGTCCTGCTGGATAATTGCATGGCTTTGCAGCCATTAGATCTGGAATTGCAGAACGTGAGCCTCGCAGTGTCCGATCGCTGCCTGTGCGGCTTGCATTCAGTGTAAGGAGCGTAAAACGCTTTGCAGATTCATCAAGGGGGCACAGTCTTCATCTCCTCTGTGACTAGCAGAATCTGCATGTTCTCTTTGCAGAACTTGCCATTGGAGATGGTGGGAAAGACTCTCCAGGAGAAGAGAGAGGTTGGAAACGGGCTGTTTGCACCTCCGGTGTCTGTGCTGTCACAGACCTGCCTGTTGCGCGAGTGCTGTTGGGACAGGAAGGGCCCACGTTCCAGTAGCACACCTGGAGCTGTTCCTGCTGCATGAGGCGCTCGTTGATCCGGCAAAGGAAACCGGGTCATGGCCCGGGGTTTGTCACAAGACCGACGTGGGCAGATAACGTCGTCGCTTCTGAAAGGGCTTGGAGATTAGCTGAGCATGGGAACAGCGCACGCAACAAGCTCGTGTCTTTGTTCTGCGAGAAATAACTCAATCTCCTCAACTCAGAGGAATTAATGGATTATAAGACGAGGGCAGCTTTGGCTTGTTTGCAGTCATTAAAACGTAGCGGCGCGCTGTCGGGACGGTACGTGGGCTGCTGGGGAGCTTGGTACCAGTCAAACTCCAAGTAGCTCAAGCGCTGCTTTTCGCTTTACTGCGTAACAGTAAATCTCTCCCAGCCGTGCAGGGGAACGATGTTGAATTCAGCTTCTGCCTTGTGCCACTGTTAAGACTTTACTGCTTCTGTGTTCTGGATTTGCAGTGGTCCCACTGGGGCCCGCGGTAGCTGTTGCTGAGTGATGCTCTCACATGGGGCTCAGTGGCTCCTGCGAAATTAGTTCTCTGTGCTTTGAGGGTTCATGTAGCCAGAGTAGCTAGTAACTCTTCATTTAAACCTGGCGATACTTTCTCGGACTCTTCAAATTCAAATTCTCTTGTGTTCCTGTACCGTGGTAGACACCTCCTAATTTTATCTCCAGAGGATCTGGAAGCGCTTTGACCTCAACCAGCACTGAGCTCCTGGAGGAAAGGCAGCTGATCAGCAGAGGAAGGGGAGTGCTGGGCTGGGAGCCAGTTGGGTCCCTACTCTTTCACTGAATTTAGTAATGCAGAGTAATACCACTCCTGTTTCATGTTTTTTCTGTAGGAGGCAGAGATCTGCTGCTTTTGAGACCATGTAGCTGAGTTCACGCAGTGGTTTGGCAGGGCTGGTGTTGGAAGCCTGTCCTTAATGCAGCTCAAACTCTGCACTCATGGGGATGCTGCCCTTCAAAATGAGCGTCTTGAATGTGTCAGACCATGCTAGTGACCATGTTACCATTCTGCGAGAGTAGAATTAGTCAGGATTATTTTGCCCTTTCTTTGCTGCCTGGCAAGGTGATGTTTAAATTGCCAGTTATACTTTTCTTCCCCTTGGATTTTGCCATTCTCAGTTGCTGCTTTATATTCTGACACCCTAAGTCAGTTAAGGTCCATATCTCCAGTGGCTGAGACGGCTGCTGAGACTGGTGAAGCGCAGCCTGATGGAGTTAAGGACTGACATGAAAAACACTGAGGACAGACACAAAAAATGCACATAACCTCCACTAAAAGAGCATTGTTTGCGAAGTCAGTCTCTTGTGAGTTCAAGCTTGATGCACAAACTTATTTTCTGCCTCCCTGGTTAAGGCTGGGCGCACTCCACCTGCGTGTGTGCCACCTGAGCAGACGGTGTCTTGTTCAGCCCCATGTGGGACAGGAAGGATGGGGAGGAACGAGGTAGGCAGAATAAAAGCAACGCTACCTTATATTTAAAGCAGGAGTGATGTAGGTCATCTTAACCTGCCCTCCCTCCTCGCCTTCCTGCAGGATGGGAGAGGGTCCCAGCCATGTGCACTGCAGGGCGACAGTGAGGTGGGACAACCTTTGCTTTGCTGTTTTCTACCTTTGGAGCATTTTGTGATCTTTGCAGGCTTTTCTACAAGTTTGTTACCTTAAAAAAAACACAACAGAAAAAACAACAACAACAAAAAAACCCCACCAAACCCCAGCCAACCAAAAAACCCAACCAACTCTCCAACAGTAGAGCAGAATAGCTTGTTTCTGTGCATGAAATGAATGGCTTCAAGGCATTCCCAATTATTTTAGGGTGGAAATTCCTGATTTTGGGGTGGAACTGATTTTGTTTAAATGGCAAGTTAACAGCATCTTCCTGAGCTCTTGGATATTTCCTTGGGTATTCTCCAGTCGAAACTGGGCAGCAGTGCAGTTACAGTACTGCTTCAGTTATTGTGTGAATACCTGTATAAACACTTTTCTAATGCTAGTCCTTTCGGCCCTCCAGTGATCAGAGTTTGGTTCAGAAGGGCTGCATATGGATTCTCATTCTTCATTCAGGGCTCAGGTAATTAAGACCACCTTGCACCAAATTCAGCAACTTGAGTGTTGGGAGCGATTTTGGTTGGCATGTGGATATAGCTCACAAAGGGTTTGGGGCACTTGAGAAATATTTTTCTGTAATTGGCAAGTTTTGAGAGATTTTGTGAAATCTTTCCAAAGCTCAAGACTCGCCTCTGAAGTACTGCAAGGGTCACGGCAGTCCGCCGTACCTTAAAATGAACAATCTTACCAGTGCGCGCATCAGCAATGGAAACACCAGCCGCAGTCTGTGCCGCTCGCTTACTGTGTGGACACAGTCAGTAAGATCCTTGGGTTTACAACAGCTGAAATGAGACACGGCTGGTTTTCTGTTCTTGAAGCCTGCTTGGTTTTGTTACTCCTTTGTCCGAAGCAGGTCAGCTTCTGGCCACCCAGAAGCTAGCAGCCCAGCTTTGGCTAAGCGTCATCTCTGATGTCCATTGATTTTACTCAAGCTCCTGAAGATCCAAGGAATTGAAGAAAAACCTTCAGGCTTGGCATAAGTTCTAGAAACACAAGTTTCCATTTTCCAAAGGAAAATGAAGGGGATTAGCCGGAGTGTCCCATTGGCACCGGTCGGGTGGGCTGGTTTCTTCCTGCAGGATGGCTGGCTCTCTTCTAAGCGGAGAGTTGGGAACTGGAATTCACTCTGGCTTCGTGACACTGATGGCGTTTACCATGCCAGTTAACGTGTGGAGAGGGAAGACTCTAATGTGAGGCAGAACTGGTGGTATTTTTTTAACCTCTCTAAGAAGACAGGGAAAATTTGCCCAAGTCTTAACACTCACTTGTCACGTTTGGCACTTTCCATGACCTGGGCAGTAGCACAAGCAAAATATTACCAAAGCCTCTAGTGTGGGCAGCATACAGCAGCCGACAACAAAGATGCTGCAGTAGTTTTCTTTCTTTCTCTGCACATCTGATGGACCAAATTTTGTGGATTTTTCAAGGCAAAATTGTCCATTACTGCATTTTTCAAAGGGAGGCAGCTGGCTAAAATAATCATCTTGGCTGAATGCTCCTTCCCTGAATGTGTGCCTGATGGCATTTCATGTAGTCAGTCACTCCATTTAGATGCTGATGTGAAACTTGGTTCTCGCTCTGATTTCTTGATATCGCCGTTTCTGTCTGTGCAGCCGGTTCTGCAGCGTGTGCATCCCCGTGCCAAGAGGAAGGGCTAATGTGATCAGAAGTCCTACGCGCTGCCGAGAGGGCAGATGTAATACCTGAAACCGCTTGTCTTCTCTTGAAATGTCATTTTTAAATGGGTGTCATCTTTAAAATGGCAGTTTGCCTTTCTGTATGTATTCGGTGCTGCTCTCGCCATCTGTCTGGATGCATGTTGATGGGGGCAGTGTACAAAACGGCACAGAATTTGCTGGCAGAAATGCAAACTATAGAGATGTAAAATAGTCCCTAACTTCAAAGCTGGAACAAAGACAGCAGAAAATTATACCGTCTTGGAGCTGTACTTGTCAACGTTAAATGACATGCTCTTCAGTTACAGGGCAAACACTTGCCTAGGTGGAATCCAGAAATAAGGCAAAGTTTTTCAGTTTGGCCTAACAGGTGGTGATTATTTGTGGGTTTAAATAGCACATGTTATGGGGATAATTTTTGTATTGGTAAGGACTGTTTGTTCAGCGATCAGAACTCAAATCTGGAAGGCTAACAATTGCCTTAATTTACTACTTTTTTTTCCTGTGATGCTAACTTATGTTACAAGAGAGTGCATAGTGTGCTGCTTTTTGTAGCTTTTGATATGCATACTGTTTTTTGGGTTTTTTTTAATTCCAGGATACTTCCTCTCAAACCGGCATCTCTCCAGGCTTAAATTAATTTTGATGGAAGAGAAAAGATGACATACTGTTTCTTCACCTTAGTCTCAGAGGGTTGGATGATTGTTTTCATTTTGGTATTAAGTAGGAGTCACTGGTGGATTAACTATCTAGGACACTCTTTTGAGAAAGAGGCTTCTAGACTTGGTAATGCCAGAAAACGCTTATTAAAGAAGATGAGAAATTGAAGGAGCGAACATCCTGAAACTGCTAATTGCTTCTGCGGCTTGTTCGCGGACCGGCCCCATGCGTTTCCTGTGTATAATTGCAGTCCTCGCTGCAGCTCCCTTGCAAAGAGCATTGAAGTCCCAATAAATGGGAGTCTGTCTTTAAAACAAAGCAAAAGAACCGTGTGCTTTGTCAGACACGACAGTCGTATTTCAGTTAAAAGACAGCAATTGCTTTATCTGATTCACTTTGGTATAATAAACCAGGTTGCCCATCATATACCAGATGCAGAGCTGGCCAATACATAGGGTGGTGTTAAATTGAAGACCATCCCGAGATGAAATGCTAGTAGTGGACTGCTTGTCAGGACTCCGTCAGCTGCGAAGAATGTGGTAATTTGGGAGAAACTTCGTTTAATACGTGCAGGCTCTGGTTTTGTATTGGTAGGATGGCAATGCATGAGCTTCCATGAGGTATTAAGATTTAAGGTTTATAACTGATCTTGGAGAGATGCTATGGCTTCCCTAACTCCCAGGTTTTAAAACGCAAAGATTGGTTTTATTTCAAATCTTTTTTTCTAAACTGAAAACTAGGAGCACAAGAAGGCTGGAAGCCACCAGTGTGAAAAGCAAACTGTAACCTGGAGGAGTGAGGTGGGCTTTTACAGTATCTGAATAAATGAAGTTTAAATGCAAGTTTTCCTGTGAGATGGGGTGAAAAACAACTTAATCTGTAAGGGTGAGGTGGGGTGAAAAACGACTTAATCCAAGGGCTGCGGGAGGGATAAGATGTGCCTGAGTGGCAGCTGTTCATCTAAAGGAAAAAGGAATATATTACAGGCAGGAGAGGCAAGTGCTGCCTGTTACTTAATGTTTTTCTATTAGAGCTCCTGCTTTTGGTTGCTTTGACTTGCCAAGATAATGGTCTCTGAATGTCCTTTGTGGCTGGCCGTTTAGTTCTGGCAAAACCGACGCACATGTTTCGGTGACGAGGAAGCCAAGAAGTATTGCCCCATCCAGAACTTCCGAGCTTGGTCAGCTCCATCCTTAAATGGTGTTTCAGTATCCGCAGGATGGTTGTACTTCGTCAGACCTGCCTTTTGCTCTTCCCCTGGAAAGCCATCAGCACCTGACTGCTCTCAGCCGTCTAACTTCCATTTTGCTGTGCGTTGTAAAAATAACTCGCCTGTTCAAATCTCCTGGCCTCACCAGTGAGGCCGGAGGAGTCCTGCTGCTTGGTAGGTACAGGTCGATAGGCTTGAGCCATCTGGCCTGGAAGAAGATTCATGGGTTGGGAGCCAGGGAATGTAGAGTTAAGCCATGGGACTTCCCACGTCAGCCCTGTGTATCTTACGCTACCCGTCGAGAGCTGTTACGTCGCTGTTGGCCAGCGTTACTGCACACTTCTGTCTGCCTCCTACCCCACAACACCCGCCACCATCATAAAACAGAGCTGGCAGCTACCAGCTGAGTTGGGAGGGGGAACCTGAGCGAGAGGCTGGGTGGTCCTCCTGGAGATGCTTTTCAGAGCTCTTCCCGAGATGGTCACTTGTCTTTGCAGCCTGATGTTCTTCAGTTGTAGCTTTCTGTGTTTAATGAAAGCCTTTCATTAAAGCGGGGCTAATCTGAAACCCACAGCCCAAGAGCTGGGGGCTCTGGAAAGCTGGGAAAAGAGCTGACACAGCTGGCTGTGGTTCAGCTCCATGGTAACTTGTTTTCTTTCACCTAATAACAGTCTGCTGTCAAACACATCCTAGAAACCACACAATCACCTTAGAAAGACCTTGACCACTCCTATATCCCGTGCAAGTGGTGTGAAGTGCAGGATACAAAGAGTAAGCGCAGTGCTTGCCCAGTACGCAACTCGGCAATGACCATGGTCTCCGTTCTTCTGAATCCCGAACAGTGCTGCTGCCTGCAGAGAGGCTTGTGGCTGAACTGTGTACAAATGTGCAGAAATCTTGAGGTGTCCTCGGCACCGGGACGCGTTCGGGAGTGCCTCAGTTCTGCCTGTGCAGCACTTTCCGCAACAGCACTCAAGCTCCTATTTTGCTCTTTGTTCTTTTGCATCTTTAGTTTGGACATGTACCTGTACGGAGTCTGGAGCAGAGCTTGTTCCCAAATGAGTAAATAAATGGACATAGCTACACTTGGCTATATAGAAGTAATAAATGCCTGGCTCAGCCTCCAAGTGAAAATCCTCCAGGCTGGGCTGGAGAAGCTGCTTTACTGACCTAGCTTTTGAGCAAGCTGCAGATCTGTGCCAGAAGGAGCCTGTCCTTCAGCTTGTGGTTACCTGCACTGGAGGAGGCTTTCCACGATCGTCAGTGTAATGCAACTGAAACACCCCTGTAGCCCAGCACAGGCACCACGTTATCTCTTCCTGCCATCTCTGTGTGTCTCACGTATTTATGTTTACTACTAAGAGCTCTAGAAGTGTTCTTAAAAATTTAATTATTTTTAGGTAACTTTTATTTTCAGCTGATAACTGAGTCACTAGCTGCCATGCTACAGCCAGGATCCCAGGGAGAGAAGAGACTACTTGCTGAAACTTTGGGTTATGATTTTTGGCAGCACACTTCACCTTAGAGCTTGTTCTGCTGTGGCTTGTTTTGTTCCATCTGTTCGGGTGCCTTTGTTAGAGCAGAGCAGGAGTACCCGACTGAAACAGTCCCATCGCAGAGAGCAGAAGTGGCCTTAACAAGGCTGGTGGGAAGAGAACCTGGTGGTGAGCAATAATTTAAATTTATTCTTAACCTACAGTCCCCCACGCCTTGCAGCAGTAGCTTTTGCCTTAGAGGTCTTTCCTCGGTCTCGCGACGTGGGTACATGGTCTGTGTAGAGCTGGTGCTGCAGGGGATGTTTGCCCACAGAGCCCTGATGGAAGAGCAGCTCTGGAGGCCTGGTACCCCTCCTGGGTACCAGCCCCCTCGGTCTGGGGGAGAGAGGAGGTGTTGGCACGTGCAGGGAGGGATAGGATCCATCTGGAGGAAAGGATTTGCAGTAGCCTGGGATGGATTAAGCAGGGTTCGCTCCTGAAGAGCTGGCTAGCCCTCACTGTGGCTTGCCGTAGGGTTCGGAAGGGTTGTCCAAAACCTGTGTTGCCTGTGCAGGAAGAGGGCGCAGGCAGCGTGTATGGCAGGGCACGGTGACAAGGTTGCACTGATGGGAAGCAGCAAAATGCCAGCCAGACCTGGCCTTCTGCCACATGTGAGTTGGGGTAGTTAATTTTGAATGAGCCCAAGAAATCTCTGATAGCTTGGTGCCTAACGAGCTCTGATGAGACATGCGTGCAGCTGGAGAGCTTGAATTTCTAGTTCTTACATCAGCAAAAGCTTATGTTTATTTAGGAGCGTCGAACAATGATGTATCACTGGTCCGCTTCTCCTGTCATGTCTTTTTAATTGCATGTTTTTAGTGGGACCTGGTCAACTTGAAAACTGTGTCGGAATTGCATAGAGGGCATGCTCTTTGAGGGGCTGTATCACAAACCCATGCTCCAAAAACAGGTCCAGAAATTCAACCTGATGCTCCTACCTTGACATCTGTTCTTGAAACAGGTAGAAGTTACAGATGTGCCCCACCTCCTCTCCCACCCAGACCTTGTCCTCAGCGTTGTGATGCAAATCTATATGTACGCATGCATGTTGCAGTGCTGTCAGCAGCACCCATGGCAACCTGGAAGTGTTTCATGAAGGAGAGTTTACTCAACCTGATTCGAGCAGCCTAGCAAAAGGACTTTATACCCAGTGGCACATGTTGTACGCGACCCTGTTCTGAAATCTCCTTTCAAGTCTTCAGTGTTTGAGCACCCCTGGAAAAAATCTCTGTCAAGCGACATTAGCAAGAGCGGAATTAAATCTTAGAGGATTTAGCCGAGCAGCTTTGGCTACGGAGTAAATCAGGAAATACCCCACTCATTAAAAATCCAGGTGCATCTTCAGGATGACTTGTGAAGGGTGGCCTGCAGACAAAACAACTGTTTTCCCTTTGGAGTTTGCTGTTGGTTGGGATGCTGAGCTTCCACAGGTTTAAAGCTGTGCTTACTGTGGTAACTTCTGTATATCCTGGTATTGTGAAACTTCAGGTAGATTCCTTTACCTGCTGTGACAGTAGTAACTGGACTTCAACACATCTTTTAGAAGGTCAGAAAATGGAAAACTTGGGGAGTTGGATATCTTTCTTGAGTTGTATTCTTCTATTTCAGTGTAATTTAGTCTGAGAATAATTCTTGATGGTGAGTAAGTGCTCAAGTAACGTCTATAGGAAGATAATTCTAAGTGGTGGAAGCGATAAACAATCTGACCCATCCCTCCTGGACTGGAGGTGCCGACTTTGTTTAGCTGCAGAACCCTCTGTGAGAAAGGGCTGAGAGATAAGATAGGGGGGATGGTTTGTCACTGTCTCCTACAGCTTGCGATCTAGCGCTCTTTGTATCTACTGTGCTGTTCCTACAAGCAGCTTGAATGATTTTTTTTTTTTAACTTGCAAGTGCTCTCCCAAGACAGGTTGAGATCAGTCGGAGGGATACCCAGAGAAGCAGTATTGCAAAGGGAACAAAGCTGACGTGCAAAGGCATCCTCCTGCTCTCTCGTTAAAGGGGGTTTGCCCGCTCAGTAACAATATCCTGTGCTATTTATCAGCTTAAGAATTTTGGGGATTGGCTGCAGCAAAGTGGCTTTTGCCAGCCACTGATTCCTTTTCCTGTGCCTGGGACCAGTCTCGCAGGTGTCCTCGCAGAGATGGCGAGTTGCAAAGGGAGCTTGCGAAGGTTGGATGGTGGGGAGCCTCCAGCAGCAGCAGTCCGTACCTGGCCAGGAGGTGCCGGGGTCTGACATTAAGCCGCATGCAGCTAAAGCACTGAGATGTGCTACACTGCAAACTCTGTGTATTTGGGGCAGAGTAACTGCTCTGGCTCTGGCGGGCAGTGTGTAACCTCGGATTAGTCAGCTCACACTTCTCCCCCTTTATTAGTGGTACGTGGAGGATTAGTGGCATAATGGAGGATGCAGCTGAGAATCCTTTCCCTGCACAGAGGTAGGACACTGTGTGTGTTAAAAGTTCTGAATCCTGCTTCTCGGCAGAAGCCTACAGGCAGGGAGATAGCTGTGCTCAGAAAACAAAGGAGGGAAGTGAATTCTGGACCCTGCTTTCGCAAAGCTGTCCTGTGCTTCTCTGAGCTGGGGTTGGGAAATGGCTCTCTGGGGCCTTCTGGCAGCTGGAAACTCCATCTGAGCACACAAAAAGAGTCCCAAGGGCTGCCTGGGGTCATGCGCTACGTTCAGATCCCCGATGGTTTTTTGCAAAGCAGCTAGAGAGGCAACGGGAGGTTCTCTGTCTTCTCACTGCTGAACCACAGCTCTCCCGGCAGCCAGGAGGTGCTCCAGTGAGCACTGTTGGTGGGTTAGGACCCTCTAGTCAGGGGCGCGAAGCTTATCCTGCCCCTCAGCAAAGGCAAGGGGGCAGCTGGGTGTTGCTCTAGCTCTTCTGGATGACTGTGAGGAATGTGACTTCAAAGCCCTTCGGCCTTTTATGGCCTTGCTCTGAATTGGCGTCGTGGTTTTCATGTGGTGCCACTGGGCCTGGATGTCCTCACAGGCGCGGAGAGCTGGCCCTGTCCTGGAGAGGTTACGCTTCCTGCTGCGTTGTTTGCTGTCTCTAATTAATCCTAATCAAGCTTTGCTGTGAATTCTGGTAGGCAGATTTGGACTTGTAGGTTGTAATAAAGAAAGAAGCCAGAGGCTAGGAAGAGGCTGGCGTCCCTAACGCCGCCGCGGGGTCCCTGACCTTGGGAACGTCTCACCTTTCTGCCTTCGCCGAGAGCGCTTGGCCGCTCTGGACGTGCTGGGGAGCGTGTGTTGTTCCGCTCTGCAATCCTCCTGTGACCGGCAGCGTGGAAGGGGGCAGGAACACTCTGTTCAGATAAGACTGCACCTTTCCCATCTAGCAGATGTTTGCCTGAACATCCCACTGGATTGCATAATTACACAGTTGAACGTGGAGCCGAATGGCTGCAGCCTTTTCCGCTACTGGGTGTCAGCTATTGTGCGTTCCTCTTGATGAGAGTTCTGTTTTGCTTTTCTGTCAGCTGTGTCACACAGTTCAGGCTAGGCGCTCCAAAATTGTCCTCCTTTCTACACGCAGCTGATCCGAGACAAGAAAACAAATCAGTTCTTTTTAGATTTCATTTCCCTGGTCTTGTCCTGCTTATTCCCCACTGTAATTGGGCTTCTGTGCTGTAAGCGCTTTTCTGGTGAGTTGTCAAGGCAACGTTTCAGCATGGCGTGTCCTGGCGCAGCAGCATGGCTCCCGAGGAGGGCTGCACCCAGGATGCGGTCCCGCACCTGCAGCTGAGGGAGGAAGGCGTTAACGCCCCGCCTGCATCTTCAGCTTCTGTCCTGCCTCCTGAGCTGGGGTGAAGAGATTTCTTTCTGAGGCAGAAAGAGTTTGTGCGTAAAAACAAAAATAAAATGGGCTGGTAGGTGCCTTCACTGCGGAATCATCCCTTTGTGGCAGTCCCTCAGGGTGGTGAGACTCCATAAGCTGGGTGCTTGGCTTTGAGCAGCCCTAGCTGGGCCGTGTGACACAGGGCTTAAAGTGCTAGACCCCTGGGGAGGGGGGAGCAGTGAGAGCGCTTCGGGGGGCTGGGGTTAAAAACCCCCAGCAGAAACCTGAGGGGTGGCTGGGGCAGGGCTGAGCACGGGCTCGGGGCAGGCTGGGGGGCTCCCGCCAGTCGCCCGTCCCGGGTTAATTGAAGTTAATTGAAGGGCTCGTGGATAGAAACTGCCCAGGGTGGAAAGGAGGGAGCGAGGTGTCACTGCTACGGAGCAGGTATCACAGCAGTGCCCCGAGGCCCCGTCCTACCTAGCTCTTTCCCTTAATTTGTACAAGGCATTCCATTCCTTTCCCTAATGAGTTTATGCTCAAAAAAACAAGACAAAGGATATGGGAAAAGAGTGCAGCACGTAGAGTTGGTGCCGCAGATCATGGTTTGCAAATGTCATCCTCCCTCCACAGAGTGGAGGTGGTTCCTGCGTGTTTGAAGCGGCAAAGTGAGACGCAGAGCTGGTGTGGGTGGTGAGCAGGAGCCGAGGACGAGGGCGGAGAGCAGGGCGGCCAAGGTGGGATTAAATGGAATTACCTGTCGCTGGCTGCTCCTCGTAGTCCAGTTTGAATACTGCCCAGTGCTGGCAGCATTTCTGTCTGCTGCAAATAACTGCTGGACTTTGGATGGTGACTAAACTGTCCTGAGGAATGTGGAGCTACCTGTGCTGCAGGTGCATCGACTGGAGCAGGGTCTCTCCTCCCCGTTGCCGTGCTTGCTCATAGGGATGGAGTCAGCCTTGCCTGAGCACCGGGCTGGATGGGGCTAACCGGTGGAGAGGGCGAGCTTAGGCTGTTTGTGTTCAACCAGCGCAGATTTTGTGGAGATGATCCCAAAAATCATGCAGTCAGTCAGCAAGTGCTCCATGGAAAAATGGATACATCGTGGTATCAAAGCTATATGTAGATTCTATATAACAAGCAGAACTCATCTCAGATTGCTTTGTTTCCTTATTACTGCTCCAGGCTCTCCGACGGCAGAAGCAGCTGTCTGTGCCCAGGGCGAGAGCAGTCGGCTACAGCTCCTTCTGCCGAGAGGTGCTGCGTTTAAGGGGGGGGGGGGAAACCCAAACTTTTTATTGAGTATCGTGGCTTAATTGATGTTTCTCATCCTAATCAAATTGCACTGGTTTATGGGAAGAAAATGTGTTTAATGATCAGAAGTAGGTCATCCTGGATGCTTGGGAAGGGCAGGTTGTAAATAGCTGCCTTCTCCAGGAGGTTGCTGAGAGTCTGGCTTCTGCTCCCTGTTGTCTCCTCCTCTCTGACCGCCCTGGGCTGCTGCCCTGCTTGCTGGGAGCTGAAGCGGCATGTTTCCAGTGAAAGAAGAAATTCAGAGGCTGCTTTCTGCCTTTCTCGTTTGATATGGCCTGACGCTCACACCAGCTCCTCGGGAAGCCCGGCTGTCTGTCTGTGCTAGTTCAGATGCTGCTTCTCAGCTGAGACGTGTTTTCNAGTCCCTTACGGGAAGTAACAGCTGTTTCTCTTGATGGATGCGCTTCATTTCCAGCCTTTCTCTCTGTATTTCAGCTGCAACACATCTGCTACATGAGTATAGCCTTTAACTTTTACAGCTTGTGCCTTAGCACTCTGTCTCTTAATGCTTTTGCACATAATGTATTGACCGGACAGGGCTGCATTTAGAGTGGACTGATCGAACAGTAAGTTGTAGCATCTTGGTTGCAGTCTTCACCTCCTCTTATCATCTAAATGAGTTGCTCAGGTGTGTCACATTGTCTTGTTCTCAATCGAGTAAGTGTAAAATTAGATCCAGACCTCCTTCAGTGCGTGTGTAACTTGTCAGAATGTCGCAGCTTTCTAGCCGATCACGCTGGGTTAGTATTAAATGCCAATTTTGCAAAGGCTGCTGTCACCTTAGTAGTTTAAAAACAAAGAACAGATTAAAAAACCCAGCAACAACAAATACAAACTGCTGGTCCAGCGCTTTTAGAGAACTGTGCTTTGAAAACTATCTGTGTTTGATTGCAATTGCTACTGCCCTGATTGAGAGTGTGTGGCAAGCTGCAAGTCTCTAGTGCGTTGCATTTTTGGAGGGGTCGCGTTGGTACAGCCTCCAGCCGAAGAGCTTATGTGGTGTTTGTATTCTAATGTATTTTTAGTTGCAGTCACACTGGATAGCTCCTGGTAAACACTTTATTAAAGTGAAGCTTTTATTAAAGATGCAGCCCCGTAAAGGAGTCCAGATAAATCTACCAGTTATTCAAATTTGCTTTGACTTCTCTAGAGCATCATAAAGCATCAAATGCTTATAGTTTATAAATATATATGTGTGTGTGTGTACACATCTGTCTTATAAAGAAGACTTCTTTATTAGGTCTTAAACGAGGCTTTTGCTGGATGTTTGTAAACTTTCTTAAGAAACTCCTTTTCAGTGGATAGAAGCTTCTTGTGGCTTTTCCCAGGTTTATAACGAAGGGGTTTTGCTAGTCATCTTGCCTTAGCTGGTTTCGAGAGATCTGAGTGACTTTCCCCCCCCCCCCGATTACATTTTTTAATTTATTCTCTGCATATAAATGAAACTTAAACCCCATGTTTTTAACTTAAACTCATTCTAAGTTGCGGACAGCAGGGGCAGTATTTTCTGGATTTCATGAAGTTTGCTTTTAAGCCCAAAGATTTTAATTTTTTTTTTTTTAAACTTTTTAACTTCTGACATCGCTTGCATTTCCCTGATGACAGCATCTAGGGAGGCTGTGGCCTGGAGAAGCCAAGGGAGCTGCTCTGATCCCAACCCTGCACCATTTTGTGAGTTCAGATGTGCCGGTGAGCCCGATGAACCTGGTAAACCATGAGGGTTTACTTCGTGAGCAGGAGCCCTCCTGCGTTGTGCTTTGCTTACTGGGAGCGAGTGATCAAGCGTGTGTAAATGGGGGGTGAGGGGCCTAAAAAGGCCTGAACACCAATTTGTTGACGCAGTGTATCATCCAAGAGGAGAAATGGGTTCTCTCGTGTAGGCTTACGCTCCTCTGGTGCGGTAGAGCTAAAACTCAAGAGGCGTCTTCTGTGTTGGACAGTGAATGTGCAGAGGGTTTCTGCGAGTAAATTCCTCCCTGTCCTGCGGTGTGTGCGCGTCGTGGCGGGGATGGACAAGGCAGTTGTGGCTGTGAAGGGAGAAGTACATGAAAAAAATAGATGTTAAGTCAGAGATGAGAACTGCTGAACGCTACAACCGAAGCGTTCGTTGCTGAGGCTCTGGAGGAGCTCAGGCACTGGGACAGGGTCGACTCAAAGCCGTGCGCGGACAAGAGGAACTGAAGGCAGCAGGTCAAGTGTGCATGAAGTGCGCTGCAAAACCTAGGCATGAGCTGGAGGCAGGGCAGAAAGCTGGGGTTTCATCCCGGGGTTCCCCTTCCAGAGCTGCTCGTGGTGTTCCTGAACACACCGTCACCAAGCTGCAGCAAATCCAGTAGGAATTATTTCAGTTAGCTTGTTAAGTGTTGAAACTTCCCGCAGCAGAGCTCCTGTTCACCACAAACCCAAGTGCTGTCTCTGTTGGCTGTATAACCCCCGAAGCTGGAGTTAAATCGGTTTTCGCAAGGCCATCTGTCAGCTTGTTTGAGAAGAGCACAGCCGATTGCCACGCACTGAATAGCCAGTTGAAGATTTTTTAATTTTTTTTCTGCCTAGACAAGTTGATTTTATAAAGCTTTTTGGGGTTTTTTGGGGGGATGGGGTTTGCTGGTGATGCTCCTGTCCACCTGAAGCATCATTTCTCCTGGAGATCTGCAGTTCCTTGCCTCTGGTTATCTTTCCTTCGTGCGGGTGATTGGTGTTGATTCCACATTTGGTACGTGTACAGCAGCAGACACTTAAAGGCTGGGAATACAAGCGGCTTGTGGTAATTATCACAAAATTAAAGATAATCTCCTGCTCTGGAATTGTGACAAAGTGCAGAAGAGAGATTACTGCCAGTAGGAGTGCAGTTTTGGCCATGGCAGGGAGAACGTAGTCTTCCTGGCCCGGGGCCCTCTTAGCCACGTCATGTTTCCAGTGTTTAACCTGGAGCATCATTTGCCCCTTTGGGTTCCTCTCTGGTCTTGGGTTACTGCTCCAGCTCATGCCCTGGAAGTTCGTTAGCCAAATGCTCTCGCTCAGCGCCATGTCTCCTGCTCCCCTGGCCATGGTGGGGCTTTTTGTTGAGTGATCATAAAATTGTGTTGTCTTAGGTCAAAGAACTAATTTTTCAGCACAAAAACTTGACGAGGAGTTTGAGCTAGCGGTGGTCCTCTGAGCTGTGTGCTGGTGCAGTGCCAAAGAGCTGGAGGGAGTGACGGGGTTTCATGTCACCCGTGGCGATGGCCCCTTGGCCGAGGGGTGCGCAACCCAGCTGGCTGACGGAGGGGAGCCGCTCTGCGCCGGTGAGGGGTTCCTGCTCCACTCGCCTCCCGTCCTCCTGTTTGGGATGGGATTGTGCGATGCAGCTTGCACGGAGGGAGCAGGATTTCAGACCTTTGCTGCAGTCCTGTGATTCCATTCCTGATGTGAAACTTGGGCGCTAGAGAGCACAATTTAAAGCAAAACGACGAGTGAATCTTCCTGTGCTGCTCCAGCTTTGCAAGGGTGGGACAAGCTGTAGGGCTGGGGGGCTGCATTGCAGACAGTTCAAAATGCCACACTGACAAGACCCATGTTGCACCAGGGGATCCCCAGTTTGCTGAGACTGGACGATGAGGTAACCTCAGCACTTCTGAGCGAAAGCAATTTCTTCTCCCCTGTGACCACAAAGGGGTTTTTGTTGCGTTTGTTGGTTTTTTGCTTCCCCGTGTCTGAAGTATTTCCTGAAATAGGACTGAAGCACGTGCTCTCCTAGCGCCGTTGTCATCTGCAGAGCGCTGCGCCCCTGTTATGCCCAACTTCTTGCTCAGGCTCCTTTTGAAACACGCCCTGAAGTGTCGCTGCTTGTATTTGAGGAGGCTGAGCAGTTAAACCCTTGTAGTTCCTCCTTGGCCAAAGGGGGGAGATGCTGGAGCAGCAGCGTGTTGGCTGGATCCTCTGGGGCTTCTCCTGCTCTCCAGCCAGGAGGGCTGGACATCTCCCGCTGGAGTGGGACCACACCCCCAGCTTGGGTGTAGGTATCCCTGGCGTTATGTCGCAGGATTTATGCACTGGCAGGCGGTTGTGTAATCCTCGCATTGCCCTCAAGTGGGGAAGAGCTGAGGGCTTGGAAGAGCCTTTCTTCTCCACAGCCCAAACTCTCAAGCTCTGCCGGATGGTCTCTTGCGAAATTAAGCCCTTTCTATAGGATTGGGGATTGCTTAATGATCTGTGCTTGTAGGAACACCTCAGACAGGAGCAGGGAATGGCAGACTCGTACCTGGAAACAGATGGCCTTAAATCTATTGCTTGGGTTTGTGTTCTTTGCAAGCAGGCTTCTCTCTTAATAACTGGGCTCTGCATGCAGAGGTGGTTGGGGCAGGCTGGGGAGCTGCCTTGGCAGGGGACGCTGCGCTGCCAGGATGGGGGGGGAGCTCTTCTTAAGCAGCTCTTGATCCTTGATCGTGGTGGCTCTCCAGAGTCAGCTGGGCTGGAACTTGTGGTCCCACATGCAAGGCCTTCAACAGGTCAGCAAGCCCTTGTGGGGCCAACAGCAGGAAAGCCTCCTGTTCTCACTGTTGCCTACAAAAAGGAGCTCCTTGCAAACTTGGGCTCGTGCTAGGAAATGGAAGGGTGGCCTCATGTTAGAGGAGGGTTTGGGCCTGGGGTTCCAACTCTGATTATTTATCTAAAAGCTGTAGGCAAAATCCTAATTTCTCACCGTAATGGAGTAATGGTGGCTTCTCCCAAAGGCAAGGGTAGAGATAAATGATGCATTCATTTTTGTGATATATTTAGACATTGGGTTCTATAAATAGATTAAATTGTCAATACAGTTTGTGAAGTGCCTTCTGAGTGGCTGGAAAGCAGCTTCATAAGTGTCTCTCTGGGCTTCTGTATGCAACCAACTCTTCAGTATAGTGTGGACCTATTACTTATGGTGCAGCAGGGATTTACAAGAACAATCTCTACTGAAGCCACTAAGAAACATTACGGCTAGGAAAATTTGTGCTTCTGAATATTAAATTGTTTGGGTGACCCCTATAACTTCAGTCTCCTGCACTAGTGAAACTGAAAACTGAGCTGCTTTTAAAGGCTTTCCACCTTGCTTGAAAGAGCAAGCATTAGGCTATTTTCTCAGTGTTTTTTTGTTTTGGTTTGGTTTTTTGTTTGGTTTGGGTTTTGTTTGGGGTTTTTTGTGGGTGTTTTGGGTTTTGTTTTGTTTGTTTTGGGGTGGTTTGGTTTGGTTTTGTTGTGTTTTTTTAATTGGGTTTTTTTTCTGATGTCCCTACTTTTACTGATGCTCTTCCCTTCTCTCCTCAGGCCTGGCACCGAAGAAGGCAGCCATCACAGAGGTGAGATGTGTAAAGCTGGCCTTGAAAATCCCGTATTGAGAAATGAGAACACAGAGCTCTAGAAAACACGTCTACCTGACTTTTTTGAGCAAAGCTGGATTTCAAAATACATTTAAGACTACTGAAAATTTGATATCTGGTATTTGGGAGAAAGAAAATTAGCGGCAGGTCTCTGGAGTCCCTGTGCTGGCATCAGCACAGTCACAGAGGGGATGTGAAGGAATTATGCCCACCACATGGCCAATTTTAGCTGTATGATCCACAATGTCTGTAAGTATGTGGCTGAGGGTGCCCCTTCCACACCAGAGCCTGAAGGTCATACATGGAGAACCCGTGTATTGGGCATCTCCAGGACTCTGCTGGGTCTCACCCGCTCCAGGGAGCAAGTCAAGGAGGCTGTAATTTGTGAAGCCACAAAACAGGGGAGCATCTTGAGGGGCTGATCTTCTCTCTCACATGATCCAGGTCGCAGGTTGTTGAATCACTGCTACCTTCTGGAGCAAAACCCTTCACAGTTGGCATCGGGGAATCTAGTAGGAGGATCTGTGCCTGAAAGCTGTTCCCTGAAGCCCACACTCTTGGTTTAGGACACCATGTTAAAACGATTTTTGTTTGATCTAACTTTCTGACATACCCCTTTACGTTACTGACCTAGGATGATGAGTATTTGTATACGTGAACAGCAAAATCTTCCCATAAAACCGCCAGGAATGTGACCCTTGATTCTTTTTGCCTCCCCAGAAATATGCATAGTAAGAAGCTCAACTTCTGTGGAAGTTGATTGCTTTGTTCGGTGCACAAATAGCCCCACTCTTCTCGAGCTGGAAGCACAGTCACAGGTAGAGCAAGGGACTGTGGAAGAGACGTTTGTTGCTGCATATCATATGATAGCATCTCTTAACGAATACCTGTGTCTGTTAATCACTCTGAGAGGATGACGATGAGCCATGTGGCAAGGCAGGACAATACAGTTTGAGCTTGTGTGTAATAGGATCCAGCTTGTTGGTTAGAAGCTGCAAGGGAAGGATAAGCTGTACTGCTAATCACGACTACTTGGAGAAGGAGTGCTCGGAAGCAACCCTGACTGTACTAAACGGTTAAAACTGAGTAGGAAATAAGATTTTTTTTTTTTTTT
>VZTL01017371.1:114595-128419 GCA_013400535.1 Scopus umbretta
ACGTGTGCAGAGGTCTCGCCCTATGAAGGGAAAAGTGCCTTTGGTGTGACAGTAGCTGGTGGTGATAACTTCATCTTCTCTTTCACTCTTCTCATCCAGCTCTGAAGTCATCTCCCTCAAAGAAAGGGCGTAGTGCCTTGCTAGCTGTCAAGACAGCTGGTCCAACAGCTGCATTTTCAGCTAGCCAGCTTCCCTCTGAAAAGGACGAAACACAGTATGATCTTCGTGCAGCCAGGAGTTACCCCACACTTGATGATGAAGGTAATGGTCTCGTTTGGTGTCTGATGGCTGTGTGGTTACCCTGTCTTTCCTAGCAGTTCCTTAGGATCCTCCCCTGTTCTCGTCAAGTTTCCTCACTGTGCACCGACCGCATGTCTTCCTTGACGGATAGCTCTTCATTGCATGTCTTGCTGTGCTTTGCAGGTGCTAAACTTAACCAGGACAGGGGAGAAGGTAAGAGTGTATTGTTTTGTCACAGTACCAGCAGTTAGTTGATTGGGGAAGCAATGCCTCTGCATCAAAGATGATCAAATCGCTTCTTCGCAGCACTGTGTGGTTCTGCAGTAAAAATGGTCGCTTGCATCACTGCTGCAAGGCAGCCGCTGCCAACTGGCACCAGCAGTCCGAAAGCGATCAGAAAGTTGCATTTTCCCCCCTTTAAAAAAAAAAAAAAAAGAAAAGGTGGGCTGGAACTGGGAACTGCAGGACTCTAATGACTGTTTGGACAATTGTAAGGGGCAAGATGTTGCCACTGAAAAAAGGACGAATGGCCTGGTTCTGTGCTGCCTTTTCATCGCTTCCATCTGGGCTGGATTTACAGATGAGTGGTGAAGGACAGGCTCTTCGGGTTCATAGGTGTTAGATTTTTACCCATGCAAAGCAGTGAGCACTCAATTCATCTCTTAATTCACTTGGATACTTATCTCTGGTGATCCAGGTCTTTAATCCAGCTTTGGATACCAGTGAGACATCTTCACTGGCATTATGTTTCCTGTAGCGTCTGCCTGTCATTCTGGAAATGGTGCTTACTGGCTCTCTCTAGAGGATGCCTTGGGAGAAGCTGTTGTGGTCATAAAGCCAGCAAAACTTCTTGCCTCTTTGTGATTTTAAGTGACCAGCCCCAGTGAGGGTGTGCAAGGTGATGGTGGAACAGCTTCACACAGGGCTGGTGTAGGTAAGGTGTTGGTGTTTGACCTACTCATCTTTCTCTTTTTGCACCTCTCCTTGCCCTCCACTCCGGGCCAGCAGGCAGGCCAGACCTGCTACCCTGCACACCTCCTTCCTTTGAAGAAGCTACCACGGCCTCCATAGCCACGACACTATCTTCAACATCTCTCTCTGTTCCCGAGCGATCCCCTTCGGAGACCTCTGAGCAGCCCAGGTACAGGTGAGGACAGCACTCATCACCTGCTCCCACTGGAGTCAAGCGGCTGCCCTCCCTCTTTGTGCTGCAGATCTCAGCAGGCTGCCCTATGCTCTGGAATGCTAATGACCGATTTTAATTAAATCTCTCCTGGGAGCAAGCAGACACAGCTTTGATGGGATTAATTATTGCTGGGAGAAGTGTCAGCTGTTAAGTAGAACATCTCCCTCATGGGGTGGGGAGTTAGATTTGGGGGCAGTGTAGGATTTCTGTCTTGAATCACCCCTCAAACTCTGCTATTCTGGTTTCTTTTTGCAGGAGGCGCACACACTCCTCAGGGCAGGATGGCAGGTGAGAAAAGTGTCTCATCTCTTCTTGCACTGCGGCACAGAGACCTCACATTTGTCCCTGTGCAAAGGTCTCTTGGAGGGCTGAATGTGAATCTCAGCAGCCTCAAGATTTTGGCGTGGTCCTCTGCAGGATGATGAGCTGCTTTCTGCAATCGGTTGATCCCTATTTCTTACGCAGAATTTTCCTTACAAGCAGATCTCTCAGTGCTTTGCAAGCAACCTTAAGTATTACCCCTGTTATTTGACGGGAAAGGGGACAATGAAGTTGTCCAAATTTACCCACCCAACCAGCACCAGAATCAAGGAGGGTCACTTATGTCTCCCTCTGGGTAAGTGAGCCTGAACGCTAGGAACATTCCTGTGCATCTGCCTGCTGCCTGGGTGCGGTGAGTGTGAATATGGGAAAGGGCTTTGACTTTGTCAGGTACTGAGCACCCTTAGTCCCCAGAGAAGTAGCTTCCAGTGTTTTCAGAAACTTGGGTACTTTGAGGGTGTTTGGGTGTTTTCCCTCCTGTGGTGGTAGGTGGCTCAGAGCCAAGGGCAAGGTAGGACAAAAATCCCCTGCATCCCCTACGCATAGGGACGTCTGGACTTAGATATTTTTGCGCCAGTAAAAATTACCCCATTGCTTGTGTCAGCAGGATCTGCATGAGGACCCTGTGTTTGCTGCTGACTCTGCCCTAGTTTTCTGAGACATGTTGTAAGTGTTCTAGGCACAGACTTTGAAATGCACATCGAGCTGCTGGACAGGCTGACATCCTCTCTCCCTGCAGTCAGTGTTTGGTGCTCCAGAGGAAGGCAAGGACTTTGGAAGATAAGGGTTTGCACCATCTTACAGACATCTCCCCTCATTCCTGGCTTTTAGCGATTTCCTGAGCTTCAGACCACATACACTTTGGAAAAAATCCCTTTCCGTGGTACTTCTTAATGAAAGTACTCTGGATGCTGCATGTCACTGAATCTTGGTAAATTCCTGTCACTAGAGGGTGAGGACCTGCTTGCTGTTGATTTGTAGCACCTGTTGGTCAGGGACCAAGTGTCAGGGACCTGTGACCAAGTGTCAGGGACCTGTGAAGCACCTCGCCTCCTGCAGAATCCATTGTCTGAAATGGCTGAAAATTGGAGACTTAAATTCAGGCACAAGTGGTGGGACCCATTTGGCAAAATGCAGTGACTTACCCGAGTTACTCCTGACTCCTGTGGTACCTAATTGAGGGAGTTGCTGTAGGATGTGATTACTCATCCAGAAATAGGTCAGGTGAATTGAAGTGACTGTCCCTGGACCATACAGGGGGCTTAGCGTCTTGGTCAGAAGTAGATCTGTCTGTCACAGATTTGCCACAGCTACAACCACCCTGCACAAGTGTGGCCTTTGCTTTTTTTTTTTGCCTAGTTTCTTCATTTCTGGTGCTGGTGTCCCAGTGTGCCTTTTGTAGGGGAGCAGGGACCTGTGTATTTGTAGAGCACTCTGCGATCCCCTGTTGAAAGCCAGTGCAAGAACAAAGTTATCAAAGCATGAATTTACATTCCTGAGCTGAAATGAAAAAGACCTTATCCAATTTGCTCTAGAATATGTCACACCTCTGATTATTCTAATCTGCTGAGGAATTCCCTCTGGGTTTCTGAGATCCAGCCCTGCAAGGAAGAGAGGAGCAAGTTCCCCAGCACCGAGCTGGACAGGAGTGCCGCCTGCTGGCTCTGGCTCCCAGCCAGGGACAACGCAGAGCAGGACGGTACTGCCCATGAAGCCGGAGCTCATCCCTTCCCCGAGACTGTGTCCTTGGCTTGGCAAGCGCCTGCTCCTCCTTCCCATGAGGACTGTAGAGCCAGCCCCACTAGCACAAGCAATTACTTTAATAGCATGAGGTATTAAATTGAAGACTGTCAAAAACAGCCTCTGAGCATGCAGATAAAACTGATGTTAACCCTGGAGCGTGCTTGAGCAGCTTTGGTGCACTGGAAGTCTCGGAAGAGGTTGGAGGCTTTGGGCCTTGCGTGGTTGATAGACAATGCCAGGCTAACTCTGGACACAGGTTTTCCCTGGAGGCCAGTTCTCCTCTTTCCTCCTGAACTCCAGTTGACACTGCCCGTCTTTTCTGCAGCACTGGCTAATTAATCCCTTTCCTCTTGTCCTCTTTTCCTACCTTGTTAGTCTTGAGCACTGCAATCTGACAGGACTGACTCTTTTGCCTGGGAGTTTTGGTTGTTCAAATCCTCCATTCTGGGAGGTCTGACAGCTCCCTCTGAGCTGAGAGCAACAGCTCGATCTGTGCAGGAGCTGAGTGCCACAAGTGGCTGGCAGCAGGCAGCTGCGTGCCGGGGCAGAGCAGCACAGCTCGCTCCTGTGGGAGGTTGCGGTGCGAGAGGCTGGGCTGACTCGGGACTTACTCAGACTGACCTAAAATTGAGGGCTGTGCATAACGAGTGCCCAGCTGAGCCTTTGGGCCTGTCTCTCTTCGGTTTCCAGGTCACACGAGGAGGTGCGGGTTGAGGAGGAGCTTCAGCAGATCAGTGTTGAGCTGGAGCCCAAGTGCGACGTTGAGATCGTAGCTCCTGAAGAAGATGACAGAGAGTAAGTGTTTTGGAGTGTTGGGCAGCTTTACAGAGCTCTACCCGGTGTCGTGTGGTCTGTGGCAACTTGTGCTGGAGGCTGACTTTGTAGGGCACTGGCTTTCCTGGAGAGATAGGTGCGCCCCCAGACAGTTCAGTGAAGCTGAGTGCTATGACTTCTGACCTGACCTTATCTTTCTGGATGTGACAAGGGAGCATCTTCAGCTCCTCTATAATAAATCATACGGTCTTGCTTGCTCCTTTTCTGATCACAGTGATGAGACTCTTCTCATTTCTTCCCCCTCCAGAGAGGCAGCTTCTTCAGCCTGTGCCATTGTAACATCCACAGCTACAATAGAGGTGGAGACAGCCAGCCAGGCCTCCGAACCAGCCAGCCAGGCCTCGGATGAAGATGACGTGCCAGTCACAGACATATATTTTGTAAGATACCTTCTCCGCCTGTCCCATTAGGGGTGTGATGGGAAAGGTTGGATGAGGCTGTAACAGTCTCGATTTCAGTCGGGTGCAGAACAGTGTCTGCCCCATACCATCTTCATGTTGAGCACCTCGAGATCTTAATGCTGGATGGGTTTTTCAATGCAGGGAACTGGATTAACCCTTGGAGAACTCAAAACAGCATCTAGTGGGGCTCAAATGGGTGGCACTGCTGCTGTGGATGTAGCTGTAGGTGTGCTGCTCTACTTCCAAGCGCAAGTGCTGAAGGGCTTATCTAGGCCAGCATGTTCACTCCCAGGACAAGCCAAGGTGAATGTAGGTGCAACTGAGGGGTTCTTCCTTCCTCAGCTGGAGAGCCTGGCTGCTTTCCTGAACACAAACGTGCCACAGTGGCCTAGAGCCAGAAGGGAGGTGGTTGCAGTGGGGCTGACCTTGGGCTCTGGTGAACTCTGGCTTTTCCTTTCCCTGCAGGCAGATGCATTAGGTGATGCAGTGAAAATCTAGTACTGAGGCAGGGAGTAAGTGAAGTGGTTGCTGGTTGGCAGCAGAGTGCCGTGGAGCCTGGTGCTGTGTTCCTCAGTCAGCTCTCGCAATGTCTGAGCAGCTTCTGCAGACCAGAGAAGAGATTTTGGCAACATGTACCTGTCCCACGGATTCCCAGAGCAGACCCGAGGGTCTGACCCATGAGAGCTCTCCCCCGTTCCTGGGCACTGGAACCTTCTCATTAAAAGAATTGCCCAACTTCTCCCTGCTCAGACTCGTTGCTGTCGGTTATGTGGCGATGGAGATGAGATGAGCCCTTGTGATGAGCTCCTTCAGGCTAACCTAAAAATGGCAATGTTTGCCTTTCCATGTGCTTGTGTGACTCTGCTACAGAGCTGCTCACTCATTGCCGAGTCATTTCAAGGCTCGTGGGAGCTGTGGAAGGAATCGGCTCCATTTTAAAAGCTTGTCTGTTTGGGTTTTTATGCATGCTGTTCAAAAGGCAAACAGCTCCCTCTAACACTGGCTGCTCTTTCTTTGCCTGTGGATGGCAGCTGTGTGCAAGCTGCCTGCAGTACTGCTGCGTGCTCCACTGGCAAGTGTCTTCTAGCAAGGGTCAGCTCCTCTTCCTCCCTGTCCCTGCGCATGTGGACTCCCCACAACTTGAGGGGCAGCTCTCTATCCGGAGGAAACCATCTGTGTGCAGTGTGTGCTCACAGAGAGCGTGACTGCTCGTCAGCATTTCTCACTCCATCTAAGTCCTTGAGTTTTGCATTAAATGTGTGTCGTGTGCTGTGGAGTGTTTGTCACTGCTGGGATGAAGGGAAAAGCTGATTTGGGTTCCCACAGGCACTCTCCTTGGAAAACCACTTGAGCTGGAGCTCGGGTGAGGCTGTACCGGAGTGCAGCGGGGCTTGGACCACAGCTGTTCTCTTGCAGGAGTGCTCCGGGGGTGATGGTCAGTGAAGGGATGCTGTGTGCAGAGGATGATTTGTCGAGTCCCAGGGGACTGATCTGATCTTTGGATGTCTGCTCCTGAAAGGAGAGCACTTTATCCTCCTGTTCACCCACAGGGGAATAAAAGTGCAGAGATTGTGGCAGGGCATGAGCGCTGCTCTTCCCACGCACGGCTTTCCTGCCTGCTGATCCGTTCAGGCCTGGAGTTGCCCAACCCCTTGTTTTTTGCTTTCTCTTTCATCCTCTCTTTCACATCATCCTTTTTTCCTCTGTTTCCTTTCTCACTTCACTTGCCCTGGGGCCATCCAGTTCACAGATGGGAGGTACTGGATTTACTCTCCCCGCCAGCGCAGACTCCGAACCACCTCGCTTTCCTCTGGGATTGTAAGTGAACATGCTAGCACATAGGGGAGCAGAGCTGCAGCTTTGAAACACTGGGGCCAGCACTCAGTTTCCCTTGGATGCTGTGGCTCTGTATTGTGTGGCCATTAGAAACCAGCCCAGCGGAAACTGGGGAAGCATATCGAAGTCACACAAATGGATCTCCCTGTAGGATCTTGCAGAAACACATGCTCTGCCCTGGTTTTCTGCAGGCTGGTGACACAGCTCCTGCCATGGCATGGGCTGCAGTGTCACCCAGCCCTGGGACAAACTTGCCAGCACCATACCTGGCCAGAGAGGCACCTGAGCCTTTGTAGGTAATGCTTGGCTCCGCACCCTTGGCCCAGGAAGCCAGATGGGGTTCTAAAGAGACCATTAAGATGTTTTGAAGCTGAAAAAAATCCAGTTGCAAATACAACTTTTTAGGCTCGTGGTTGGTCGTGTTTCTTGTGGCTGGGACAGTGAGCAGCTCATAAAGTCAAATGAGTTAGGAATTGCTGCTGGGTTAGTGATGGTTTCTGCTCTCCAGCCCTTCTCAACATCACTGATGTGTTCCCTCCTCACTGCAGGTTTTCTGTGAGCAGTGAGGGTTTTCCTTTTCTTTCTGAAAGGTGCAGGGAAGCAGTTGAGCATTTAGGGGCTGAATCCTGAGTTCAGGCTGCTCTGGGTATTAGTATTTCCCTTCTCAGGTTTTGGGAGGGCTGATGCCCTCAGAGGGTGATGGCAGTGTTGTCAGAGCCTTGGCACAAGCATTCCTATAGTGTGGGCCTCCCAGCACCTGCCTTTTTGGCACCAGGCAGGGTGCATGGGGAAGCAGGGGCAGTAACGTGCTCCTGCCCTCGGCCGGCGGCATGAGGAAGGTGCTGCACCTATGTGGGCAAACGGGCAGCCTCTCCCAGCAGCTCCTCCTGCCCCCGTGGCTGGGTTTGGCTGCCCCAGCACCGGGAGGGTTAATGCCAAGCCCCGGATGCTCCTTTATCTCCCCGCTGGGTTTGCAGCTCCTGCATGCCTCTGAGCTCCTAAAAGGCTCTGGAAGGGGCTGGCTGGAGCACGTGGTTCAGTCATGATGGATGAAAAACAGGATGTGGGGCAGGCTCTGTGTAGCGTTGAGCTTTCCTGCACCTCTAGCAGAGCCCTGTAAGAAGCTCCAGGCAAGGGTTTCTCTTCCTTCCTCCCAGCCGTCCCTGCTAACGCAGCTGCAATTATTGATGGGGTTCAGCACACGGAGCCCAGTGCTTCAAAGCTCCTCTGGCTTCTTGTAGTTTCTTGCATTGTAGACTGTTACACTTGGTTCCTGGGCTGGGAATCCCCTCAGGCTTCTTCCAAGTATCCAGTTCCATTTCTCTTCCTTTGCAAAACCCAGGCTGAGTCAAAGGGGGCAGTTTCCTGTCTGGGAGCACCTCTGGAGCCAAAAGAGCCTGATTGTGCAGTGGAAGTGCGTCCCCCCTGGGAACACTGGAAGCAGACATCAGCCCTTGAATCTGCCTGGGCTTCTCTGTGCTGTGTCAGCCGCAGAAGGGTGTTTTGTCACACCGATGCCCGGTGCTGTGATAACTGGTTTCCTCAACGCACATCCCCTTCCCGTTCTTTCCAAGATCCCAGTTGTGTGTTTTGCCTCCTTTGTCGTACTCGTTCCCATCACGCCACTGTCTCCAAGACTCTCGATGATAACGGTTTCCTTTCTGTGGCCACCATCCACCATGGTCCAACCCACCTATCTGCTGCCTTGCTTGGCCTGCAGGGAAGGGGGAAGGCATGCCAAACGCCATCAGGTTTCACTGTCAAAGCCCTCCTGGACACCAGAGACGCGGGCTTGTAGCATGCACAGGGCTTGGGAAATGGGGGTTGAGAGCTGGGAGTGGGCTAGCAGGAACAGAGAGCTCTGTCACTGCCCTTAGGTAAGTCACTTCCCATGTCTCGGTTTCTCTGGAGCTGGGGTGATGCTATGGCCAGGAGCTGAGGCTTCCCTGGCATCTCAAAAGCTCTAAAAAAAATCTGTCCCTGCAAGAGGAGAGGTTGTGCCATCCCCCCTGCAGCTGGAGCAGGGTCCCATGTCAGCTGCTGGCGGGCCGCCCCATGCCCTAGCTGGTAGGGAGCAGGTATGTACTGAGGACGAGGAAGGCTCCTCTGCTGAGAGCTGGCACTGAGCTCAGTTCTCTCCCTCCAGGTGGACAGCTGTTCTTACTGTATTGTTTCCTACTCTTTTTATTTTCTCCTTTTATGTTTTCCTGTTCTCTCCTTTGCTCCCTGCTCTGCTGCTGCTCTCCTTGCATTCTCCCCGCCGTCTCTCTCCACTCTGGCAGCCGACAGACGAGAGGAGTTGGGTTTACTCCCCGCTCCACTATAGCGCTCAACTCCACTCTGTCTCCGATGAGGAGAGCGATACAGTAAGTGTACAAGAAACGTGTGCCGGGTGCCCGGTGGGTTGAGGTTGGAGCTTGTGCTCGCTCTGCAAGGTCAGCGCGCAGAGGGAGCTGCTGTGGCCTCCGTGCAGCAAGGGGCTCTTGCATGGCTGAGAGGGAGCCCTGCTGCATCTCTGCTCAGCTCTGTGGCAGCAGATGAGAGCTCCTGTGCTGGCAGAGACCTGGGCTGCTCAGCAAGGGTTGTGGCTTGTTCCGAATCATTTGGTGCAGCGAAAGCTTTGGGGAGCTGGAGTTCTCCAGTCGTGTTGTCGTTACTGGAGGATGCAAAACAAACAGCCTTCTCTCTTCACGCTCATTTTGATTCTGGGGAGTTGGCTGGGCTCAGACCTAACTGAACACAGGGCGGGTGCTTGGGTGTTGACTCTCTCTTCTCTGCCTCTTGCAGTAATCTCTATGCAGACACAGAAGCCCCAGAGAGCAGTGATTCCCTCTGCAGGTCGATGTGTTCCCTTTTCGTTGATGCAGCCGTTCCAGTGGGATGGGGAAGAGCTTGCTGACACCAGTATTGCTGCACTGCAGGATCCCAGGCACTGCATTTCAGAACGGAGCGAAACTATAACCATGTAATTCTACTTCTCCCAGACATGGGCAGCAAAGAAACCACCCACTCACCCGCAGCTCCCAACGGAGACATCCAGCTGGGTGTAGAGAATCCTGGGTAGTAACACAGTGTTTTCCAGACGTGCACTACCGTAGCTACCTATCCATGTGTGATACTGTGAACCTTTTTAATTTTTTAATCATGTATTTATTTCTTTTATCTTTGCACAGAGACAGCACAAATGTGCTTTTTTTTAAACGTTTAGTTTACTGCACTTTTTTGTTGTTGTTGTTGTTGTCATATATTTGTGCATCAGAAAGGAGTGTGAGACCTCACTGGAGAATTGGTAGGAGCACGTTGCTGGGGAGGGCAGGGACCGGAGTGGCTTCATGTGAGGCAGCAGCGTGGTCTAACCAACTGATGGAGTCAGGAGGTTTAAGGCTGTCCAGACTCTGCCACGGTTTTGCCGAGTGACTTAAGGCAAGTCACTTAACCACTCTGTGCCTCGGTTTCCCCCGTGCTAATGGGTGTACAGTACCCACTTCCGTTAAAGCACTTAAACCCTGGGATGAAAGGTGCTATGTAAATGCAATGTATTAAAGGCCATTGAATAGAATTGCTCCCATGTTACAGAAGTCCAAAGTAGCCATGCCAATTTACTTGGATTCAAAAATCGCTAGTGACTTCTCTTGATCTGTAACACTGTGCGGGGGAAGCAAATGATTCCTGGCGACAGTGACGCGGTCACCTCGGCTCTCCTCCAGACATCGTGATGGGTTCTTCTTCACCATGTGCTGCACTGCTGCATCACCCCATCCCTCCGTGCTTGGAATCCACACTCGATCGTACTGGCTGCTGCACCACCGCCTGCTCCAGACACACAGGCACGGACAGATGAGAACTGTGCACCTCCAGGGACCAGCCGCGCTGGAGTGAGCGTTCCTTGGTCCGCCCAGCCCCAGGTGTGGCTTGTCTGGACACTGCATCCTACTGGAGCCACTTAGCACCTCGCATGCTGATGGGTGTATCCGACCACCTGGTACTCGGGGGTCACGAACATTGGGTTCACACGTATTCTCCGTACCTCAGGGCAGTCAGGGAGGTGCGTGCACGTCTGCACACACTGGAGGCAGAAACGGAAGCCTGGTTCTGCCACCTAATTGTGCCAGGCAGTGTTGTGTTCGCGGACTCTGTTGGACAAAAAGCTGGGTGACTGGGATGTTGCCTGTGGTAACATCTGCTATTGGAAATTGCTGCTTCGGATGTCTGAGACAATTTGCTTTTTGTGGGCTGCAGGCTTTAGGTAGGAAGATTTGGTGTCACTGGGTAGTGTTCAGACTAGGCTCATCCATCTGTCAGGAGGACACATACCGTAGCATTGTCTTGAACTCTAGCAATCCCATCCTCATCTCCCAGAGAGAAGAAAGGAAAACCTTTAGACCAGAGGGAGTCAGGTCTTATTCATGTGCTTTATGAGCCTCACTTGAGAAAGAGGGTCAAAATCTCTTTATTCTCATTCCAATCCTTGGGATTCCTCGTAGAGGAGTGGGGAAGTGGGACCCTTCTCGTGGGGCTCAGTCCCCCCAGTCTGTCTTCCCAGCAGCACTCGGGATGGGTTAATCCAGGTCCCAGAAGGTAGCTGGGCTGGTGGGAAGCTCTTCCCCTCTACAGTCTGCTGAACTTGGTGAGGATCGTCATGAATTGAAATTTTCTTGCCTGGAAGTACAGGGCCCAGATTTCCCCGCCCTTGCCTGCGGATGCTGAGGGCTCTAAGATGTGCTTCTCCCCAGAGCGCAGGCTGGGGATCTTGCAAGCCGCTGCCATCAGATGTATTCATGTATTTACCCGATAATCTTATCAAACGTTTTTCAAGAAACTCTCCCCTCTCGGTTGCTACTTGACCGCTCGTTCACCCAGCTAGCAGCACTGCTCCGGGGCAGCCCCTGCAGTGGGCTGGGAAACGGCTCCTAACCCACCCCTGGCTTGTGCCAGTCGCAGCCGGGTGCCGCGGGCTGCGTGGGCAGTGCTGGGGGGGGCCCGGCAGGTTGGCAGAGGGGAGACGGGAGGAGTGCAATACGTAAAGATTAACCTGCCTCTGGGCTGAAAGCAAGAGGCTTCAAAATGCTAAAAATTCAGCCTTTGTTTTTTGTTTCCTCCATGCTTCTGGTATGAGAGGCCAGAGAGCCACATCCCTTCTGTATCTTCAGATGTTCTTGGGTGCTGCGCTGGAGGAACATAGCTCTGGGGGGGAACCCGGGAGGCTGAGCCCGGGCTGGCTGACCCCAGGCCCAGCTACCCTGGTACCATCTTGTTCATGGGCTGGTGGGTTTAGCCTCATCAGCACCTCCCAGGCAACTGAAGTCAAGCATCTTGTTTAAGATGGTTTAAGCATTGTTGATGGAGACTTTATTCCTTCCCCTCATTTTGGGGTCTCTAAAGCTGCTTAGCCTCTGTGCAGGGAGCATCTGAGCTCCACCTTCATGGAGTATCTCAGTGAATGAACTTGGCAAACTGGAGCTGCACTTGGTCCTAAGAGATGTGGGGAAACCCAGCCCTTTTGCAGCATGCTCGCTCCAAGCATCATCTTTCCTCAAGTATTTGGTCTTTTTGAGACAATCCTTGTGCAGTTCTGTAACGCTGAACCCTTTGGAGCAAGCAGGTCTGGACGTGGAGGGTTGGTCCTGTGAGAGGACATGCAAAGGGCTTAGAGCAGCTCTGTCAATGTGAGGGGACAGGAGGAACCTTCCTTTTGGGAGATGCCGATCTGAAGTGGAAACTGCCCCTTTCCAGGCTCACACACGGTCCCTGCTGTGTCACCCGCTGTCTGGTTAGCTCGGTGCTGGAGAGCTGCTCGGCCTCCACTTCTTATGGAGGCTAAAAGGACCTTGGAGTTTAAAGCTTGCTCTTAGGCCACCTCTCTGCACTGTGCTGCAGCGGGAGAGCGTCAGAGAGCTCTGGAGCATTTCCCAAGTGCTGTCAAGGCTGTCTTTACAGGATGTGCAGAGTCAGAGGCGGGCAGGACTAGCTCTGGCCCACAGGAAAGAGCATCGGCCCTTTTTTGGGGAAGAGAACCACCACCCGTCCTTGGTCTGAATGTCCCTCCAGCTGTACTTGCAGCTCATCCGGGACCTCGGTTGCCTGTACTCTCTGCCGGGGCTTTCTCTGTGCCGCAGCAGCTGTCCCTGCTGTACGCCCCCTGCTCCTCTGCCGTTAAAAGGAGGCACCGTGTTTCTCTTGCTCCTCTCAGATTTGAGCAGAGCAGCCCTGTGGGATGGCTGGTTCTCATGTAGCCACTGCTCTCCTTCATCCCCATCATCCCAGCTGGGACCCTTAGCTCTGTGGGAAATGCCCTGAGCATTGCCTGGTGCTGAGGCTGCTGGTGAGCTTTCGGCTCGGGCTCTTGCAGGTGGCTGCTCCCTGCCAGGAGAGGATTTGGCAAGAGAAAGCTGGCATCCCTCTGTGCCGTCAGCTCTGCCCTTTGCAGGCACCTGTAGAGCGGAGGCGTGGGGCAAACCAAGGAGCTGGTATAGGGAGCCCTGAATGCTCACGCAAGGGATCCAGCTTTTGGCTGCTGTTGTCTCTGTGGTGAGCGGCTCGGCCACGTGTGCCGACATTGCACTATGGAAGTTTTTTAATGGAGCCAGAGCGCTTGCAGGTCTTGGCGCGGGCTGGCACGGGCACAGCGGTGCTTGCGTGGGCTCTGCCAGCCTGGTCCTCCCTGGGCTCCCAAAGCACGGCACAGCTCCAGCTCCAGCTCGTTTGGAAAAGGACGAGGCGAAAGCCACGGCTCAGGTGTACCGCATCTTGTCTGGTTTTTCTTTCTGTCGATGTCTACATGAGACCCAAGTATGTTCCATCGGATGTCCGTATTCCCACGAATTTTCTGTGTCCGCCCGGGGCGCGCACCGTGGAACGAATGTATGTACGTCGGGGGGCACAGGCGGCCGAAGTGCGATGCCAGCCCGTGGGTGTTGCCACGTCTCTCTTCTTTTTGGGGGGGTTAAGTCACGAGCGCTGCTTTTCTTTGTCTGGGTCGGTTGGAGGGTTCCCCCCCCCCTTCGGGGAGGCCTTTTTCCAGAGAACTGTAAATTGATGCTATCTGTCCTCGGCTCTGTGATAAAGCATACTGTAGTCTGTGCTGTGCTCACTCCGGGCGGCTCTGCCTCCTCTCTCCCGCGCTCGCGGCCGGGCCCGACCCCGCTTTGGGGGCAAAAAGGAAGAAAACGGGGGCGGGGGCGGGGCCGCCGCGCTCCACCCCCGCCTGGCACCGCCTCCCGCCGGGGCCTCGCCGCGGGGCTGCCCCGCCGCCGCCTGCGGCCC
>VZTL01017371.1:136778-150667 GCA_013400535.1 Scopus umbretta
GGCCCGGCGGCAGCTGCGGAGCCCTGCAGGTGCTGCGGGGGGAGCCCTGGCTGCCGCCCCCCAGGGCTGCCGCCTCGGGGGCACCGCGCTGCGCCGCCGGACCCCGGCTCTTGCAGCCAGCAGCGCCCAGGGCGAGCCCCCAGGCACTGCCGCCTGCCCCAGGGCCGGTGCCAACCACCCCCAGCCGGCCCGCAGGGTGAGCGGGTTGGGGGCCTCTGCCATGCGCCACCGCCGGGACAGGCAGGGGCAGCCGCCGTGCCTGGCAGGAACCAGCCCTGCCGGTGTGTCACTGCTTCCCATGAATGTCCTCTCTCCTGGGTGTCCCAGGGATGCCTCTGCGCCAGGCCAGCTCCCCCAGCAGCGGGTCCCTTTGATGGTTGTGGGTCCAGGGAGGGATGCTGGGGCCCCGCCAGGTCCCCATGACGTGGCCGTTGCCTTTCCTGTCCCAGCTGACGGCCTTGAGCTGATCTGCTGCCCAGAGAGCCCCCGTCTGCAGGGTCGTTGGCCGTGGGACCACGTCCATCCCTGGCAGGGACGGCCATGCCCGGTGGCATCCCATGGAACCACCTGCACGAGAAACATCAGGCTGGAGAGGCAGAATGGCTACTGCAGAGAAAGTCCTTGTCCTGCCAGGACAAGGTGGGATGGGGCTGTCCCTGGAGAGGTCCAGCAAGCAAAGAGGAGGGACTGGACACACGAGGGATGAATGCAAACACCCTGCAGCATCTTCTGCACGGCCACCTTGCAGCCGAGCACCATGTCCCGGGTGGCAGAGTCCAGGCTGAGGGGGAATGTGGCGGGTGGGGGGCGTCGCTGCTGCCCAGTCTGGCGTCCCTTTGGAGGTGTGTGGTGCCCCACCGCCCATCAACCCTCCCTTCCCAGCCGCCCCCAGCCTGATCCTGATAGCCCTATGCCCAGCCCTGCCCGAGGAAGCCTGGGGAAGCAATGGGCTGGGGCAGGAGCTGCGCTGATAAGGAACAGCCTCCAGTGTTCCCTGTTAGCCTCTCGCTTTTCCCTCGCTAACCTCGGATGTGGCCAGGGCAGGAAGCGGCGCCTCGCAGAGGCAGGGCAGCCTGCGGCGCATCTGCGGCATAATGCACACCCGGGGCTAGTGCGGTGCCAAGAGCCCCATTAGCGCCGGTGCTGGTCCCTGCCGATGCCTCTCAGCCTTCAGCAGCCCGTTTTGGAGACAGCTCTTCTCTGCCAGGATTTTACCCCAGCACCCTTTGCCTTTACTCACAGCCAAACCCTCGCTCCTGCGGGATCTCCCTGGGAGAGGGTTTTGCTGGATCCTGTAACCCCAAACCCAAGCCCATAGGGTTGTCGGGCACAGGCACTAGGCTTAGGGTCTCTCCTCCACAGGGTCTACCATCCCCTGTGCATCCTTCTGTGGTAGCTGCCTGCGATGGGGGGAGACGGTGAGTGAGAAGCTCCTGGCCCCCATATGAACCCCTTCCCGTAAGTGCCTCTGTTTGCTCTGACGCACGCGGGGTTCGGCTCACTCCCAGCTGTGCTGGCGCTAAATGGCCCCTCTTTAATATTTGATTCCCTCTAAGTGCTGCGCAGTCCCAGGCTGGCCCCGGCCAAGGCAGCTCTGCTCAGGGCGGCACCCGGCTGCTCGGCCCTTGATCCCGTCCCAGCATCGCAGCTCGTCCTGGGGCAGAGCCCGCGCCCTTGGCCCTGCCAGCAGCAAGCGGCGGGTGAGGGTGCGGGTCATGTTTGCGCCGGGTGGGAGGGCAGGACGGGGAGGGGACACGGCTGATGGTGGGGTTTGGTGCGTGCAGGGCAGAGATGCCAGGGCTGGTGCATCCTGGCCTGGCCATGGTGCCACCGCCGGGAGATCCCCGCTCTGGACACTGCAGGGAGAGGGGTCGGATCCTGCCACACCGAGCCAGTCAGTGACAGCCATGGCTGTGAGTGCCTGGGCAATGGGGGCAGCAGGGCGGCATCACCCTGTGGGCTCCTGATCTCCAGCCATGCTGGAATGGGCGTAGGGAACACCCCAGGCCAGGGGAGACAGACGTCTGAGGATGGCGCCCAAAAAGCATGGGCAGACACGTGGCAAGGGACAGCTGGAGCTGGACCTCTGAGCCGTGGCACACACATGGCATCACTGTGGGGCAGGGGGGAAAATTTGCCACCTCCCAGGGAGGGGAATCCCTGGGGACATGGGAAAGGCTGGTTGCTCCTTGGGGAGCCTGAACTGTCACACTGAGGCCTGACCACATGTCTCAAGGGGACTGGCACCTTTGGAGCTGCTACTGCCAGCCCTCTGGGACTGGCGAAAACAAACAGCGGCAAGTTTTTGCTCTTGTCTCATGGAAAAAGCTGGGGCCATCCTCGCGCTGCAGCAGTGAATCACCACCACGCTTTGCCAGCTGCCTGCGCTGGGATGGGGGCTGTGCCCCCACCACCACCCGTCACCTTCCCTGCTCCCCAGCGGCCACCGGGCCGACAGTGCAGCCGGCCACAGGGGTGAGGGCAAGGGTGCTGCTGTGCCAGATGGGTGCCAGCACCCTCGGCCCTGCAGCCTGCCTGGATGCAGCCCTGGAGGAGGATGTTGCAATGCCTGGCCCCATCCCAGCCCCAGGATGGGCTGTGGGATCGGCACACGCCTCGGGTGCGTGCTGCGGCTCCCGGCCCTGCGGCCGCACTTGTACTGGAGGCCAGAAAGGGGGTGGTGAGCCGGGGGTGCCAGGTTGCAAGACATGGCACAGGACTTGCCCGAGTCATGGGGATGCAGAGCGGGACCAGAGGCAGGCCCAGCCTCTGGGTTTGGCACAGATCAGGGTTGGCTTGAGGTTTGACTTGGGATGGGTGGGTGGTAGCGCCGCCCTGCGTGAGGGGGAAGCAGGGGTGCTGCGACCCTCATGGCTGGGGGGCACTGTAGTGGTGTCTTTGCAGAGGCACCAGGTCAGGATACGGCTGGATGTCCCATGGGGGCCACCGGGCCAGGGACGGTGTCAGCCAGCGGTGTGGGGACAGGGCAGATGGGGTGGCAAGGACATCCACAGCCCAGGAGGAGAGGAGGGGTCGGGTGCCTGGTCCCCACTGTTGCCATGCCTCTGCCCTATCCCACATCACCCCGTTTGTAGCCTGGACTAATTAGTGACGGAGGCAGCAACCCAGGGGGCTTCCCAGATGCCGGATGCTTCCCAGCCCTGGGCCAGCACCCAGCAAGCCCGGGTGGCATCGACCAGGCTGTCCACGACCGCAGCCATACTCGTGCACCCTGCCACAGCCACCAGGCCAATGTCCCGATGACAAACCCTCAGCTCCAGCCGCGGTGGGGCCCGCGGGAGGTCGAACGGGGATGTCACAGGCACAAGCCAGCTGCTGCATGTCTGAGGCTGTGGGTCAGCCATGGCGCCACGGGGTCAGCCATGCACCCCACCAGGGGGTGCAGCACACAACTCCAGGCATGGACGTCACATCCTGTGCCTCAGTTTCCCCACCACACTGGGGGAAGGGGGCCTGTCCTGACTGAGCCAGGAGTGTGGAGGGGAGGGCGCAGGGGTAGGTGGGAGGCTTGTCAGGATCAGGCCCCGGTGCAGCTGCCCCGTGCCTGCGTGCCCCGTCCTTCAGAGCGGGCCCCCCGCCATGGCAGCGGGTGGATGTCCCCAGGGGTGTCTGGCCATGCCCCCCGCCGGGGCAGGAGGGAGCCGGTGCCGACAGAGCCGAGCTGTCCGTGCTGCGCTTCTCCAAACACCCACCGCGCCAGATGACAGCAACAGCCCCATGTGGCTCACAGCTGGGGATGGTTAATCCCAGCCAGCCGAGGGCCTGGGGCCCTCCGTACTCCCTGCCGCTGCTAGCCAAGAGCAGTGCTGGGCCGGCATATGCCGTGGTCCCGGTGCGGTGCCCCACTCCGCAGACTGTGGGATGCCCCACGTTTGCAGATTCACGGTGGGTGACGGGGGTTGGGGGGGCTTGGCCATGGGGAACTGGCCCTAAACTCCCCTCATGGTTCCTGCAGGGCAAGGCAGGATTGGTGCCAGCACCGCTGGGGGGCACACGCCATGGAGCGGAGCCAGGAGGGTGCCTGAAGTCACCAGAAGGAGCAGGATGGGGTGGGGGGATATGGAGCCCCACAATGGCAGCACGACCGGCCGGTCAGACACATGCTTTGGGGTGTTCAACGCCAGTGACGGCCGCAACAATGCGCAGAACAGCATCACCTCGCCCTGGTTCTCCACTGCCTTCGGCCTCATCGGCCTCTGCTCCAACCTCTTTGCCCTCTGTGTCCTGCTCAGCTCCTCCCGCAAGCTGTCCAGCCGGGCCCGCTCCTCCTTCCTCGTCTTCCTCTGCGGGCTGGTGGTTACGGACTTCATGGGGCTGCTGGTGACGGCCTCGGTCATCATTCCCTATCACTTCATCAAGTTTGCCTGGGCTGAGGTGGACCCCAACTGCCACCTCTGCAACTTCCTTGGCTTTTCCATGGTCTTCTTTGGGCAGTGCCCGCTGCTGCTGGGGGCCACCATGGCTGGCGAGAGGTTTTTTGGCATCAACCACCCCTTCTCCCGCTCCACCAACATCTCCAAGCGCCGTGCCTGGTCCATTGTGGGACTGGTGTGGGGCTTCTCCTGCCTGCTGGGGCTGCTGCCGGTGCTGGGGCTGGGGCGGTACACACTGCAGTTCCCTGGCTCCTGGTGCTTCTTCACCCTCCTGCCTGACACCGGCGATGTCATTTTCTGCCTGCTCTTCGCCCTGCTGGGCATCTTCTCTGTGCTGCTCTCCTTCATCTTCAACACAGTCAGCGTGGTGACGCTCTGCCGTGTCTACCATGACCGGGAGTCGGTGCAGCGGCGCCGGGACAGCGAGGTGGAGATGATGGTGCAGCTCGTGGGCATCATGATCATTGCCACTATCTGCTGGATGCCCCTCCTGGTGAGGAACTGTGTCTTGGTGTGTTCCCTACTCTGTGCTCCTGGTAAGGCCCTGGGGGCTGGGGTTCCTGCCCCACCATGTTCCTCCTGGGTCTTGGGGTCCCCCTCATAGTCCCCCTGGTGAGGTTCCAGGTCTTGGTGTATTCCCCCGCCATGTCCCTCCTGGTGAGGCCCCAGGTCTGGGGGTGTCCTCCTGGTGAGGCCCAGGGGTCTTGGTGTCCATCCCCCACCACCACTCTGACACCCAGCCTGGACCTTCATCATCTCCCTCACCCCAGGGCAGCTCATGGCCTCCGCGTGGACCCCCACCCCGGCACTGATGCCTTGTCCTCCCCCCACAGATTTTCATCGTCCAGACGGTCCTGCAGCAGCTGCCAGCCAGTGGCCAGATCCAGATGCTGCCCACAGAGACGCAGAAGATGCTGCTCATCTACATCCGCATGGTCACCTGGAACCAGATCCTGGACCCCTGGGTCTACATCCTCTTCCGGCGGGCCGTGCTGCAGCGTGTCTACCCCAGTCTGCGCCCCCGGCCCTCCATCCTCTCCCTCTACCCCGTCCTCAACCCCTCCCTGCGCCGCAAGCTCACCGCCGACTCCGTCCTGCAGTAGCGGTCCCCAGGGACAGGTACTGGAGGTGGAGGGACAAGGCATCCGCCCCATCCCGCCCCCCAAGTTAATTAATTGTCCCCATCACCTGCATCCATGGGCGCTCCCTGCTCCCTCCCGAGCCCAGTACCCAAGGGGGTGGGTGGCAGGGGGCGCAGGGCTGCTCCCCCCTCCCCACCTGAGTGACCCCCCCCCCAATAAAACACAGCTTGTGCAGCTCTCCGTGCCTGCTGGGGGAGAGCACCCGGGGGGCCCCAGCCCCGTTGCCAGCCGGAGCAACAGCCCTTCTCCTCCAGTCTCTGCTTTAATGAGCTGTGGCCATTTCCCGCCACGTTTTGGGGGTGCACGAGAGGGAACCTTGGGGGCAGGGTACCCCACCGGCACCACCAGCCCTGGGTGGGGTGGGGACACGGGGAGGGGATGCAGGCGAGGGGTGCCACCCCCCCCCAGCTACTCCTGCCCCGCCTTGGGGTGGCAGACAGCCGCCCACACCTCGGCCACAAACTCCTGGGGGAAGGCAAACTCGCCCAGCACCGAGTCCAAGCCGCGGGCAAGCTGGGCCACGCCGGGGCTCTCCTTTGCCGCCTCCACCATCGTCGAGGCTGGGGAGGAGGAAAGGCAGGGTCAGCGGTGGGAGAGGGTCCGGGATGGGCACCCCCTGCCCACCCTGCCTGCTCACCCAGCTCACTGTCGCGGATGCCCATGTAGCTTTCCAGCAGGTCGTCCACCCGGCGGGCAGCTTCTTCCTCAAAAGGGCTGGGCTGGGGGCAAGAGGCCCAGCAGGTGGGTGCCAGGGGGTGGGGGCACGGCCCAGGGACCCCCCCGACTGCCGCGGAGCTGTGCCCATGGGTGCTGCGCACACGGGCACCCAGCAATACACCCGATAGAGGCACAGTGCAGGGTTCACCCAGGGGCATGGGGATGCTTATCCCCACCTCGGGCATGGCGTGATCGGCCATGGGCTCAGGGTGGGGGGCTCGGGGCGGGGGTCTTACCCCCTCCTCCAGCGTGGCCGGGCCCTGCACCCGCAGCCGCAGCGTTTCCTTCCCACTGGCCACTCTGCCCTCGCTCGGGGACTTGCTGCTCCGCGTCCTCTGCCCGATCATGTCTGCACCCCGGGGCAGGAGGGGTGAGGGTGCAGGCAGGGCCTGGCACCTCCTTGCTGCCCACCGCCCCAGCCGTCACCCAGCCCCAGCCCGCGCATGTGCCAGCACCCTGGGGGGGCACTGCGGGGGGAGCCGTGCACAGGGAAGGGGGTGCTCCTGAGCAGAGTGGGCGTAAGGGCCACCTGTGGGTGCAGGGGGGGATGCACATGGTCACAGGGAGCCCATGGGTGCCCAAGACAGTGCACACAGAGGCGTGGGGGTGCCCATGAGGAGCACAAGCAGGTGCGGGGTCCCCCCCCGGAACGCCCACATGGGTGCCGTGCGGGGGTGCTCCAGGGATGCAGGGCACACACAGGGTGGGGTTGCAGGGCAGGGGTGCACACAGGGGTGGCAGACCCGGGNCCGTCACCCTGTGGGGCCACAGCCTCCAGGGCTGCCCCCAGCACAGCCCCACGGGGTGTTCACCTTGATGAAAGCATAGCCAGCCCCATTGTCCGTGATGGTGAGGCCAAGCGCATCCTCAGTCTTGGTCACCTCCACCTCCTTCGTCTCGCCCCGGACGTGGGCAAAGATGAAGTCCTCCAGGCCGATCTGTCCCCCCAGCAGCTTCTGCATGTCCACTTTGTGTGTGTTGAGCGTGCAAAAGAGGATCTGCCCCAGGGAACCCCATCATCAGGGGCTGGGGATGACCCGGCGGGGCTGCGGGGGCATTGGCAGTGCTGGAGCAGGAGCCAGCCATGGGTGGATCTGGCCAGGTCTGGGTGCTACCAGAGAAGAGGGGACCAGGGCCCCCCAGCCTGCCCAGGGACCCACTCCGTCCCTCTGCACCCTTCCCACGGCTCCAGGCTATGCGGCAGCTGGCATCAGCCAGGGAATAGGGCAGCCCCAGCTCCCTGCTTGCATGCCGCAGGGGGAAACTGAGGCACAGAGCCACCCAACCACTCCCTGGAGGAGACGAGACAGGCCTGAGATTAAAACACTGGAAACTCCAGGTCATTTTGGGGGCTGCATTTGCAGGCAGCTGGGGACCCAGAGGAGAGCTGGCCCTGGACAGTGCCACAGGGTCAGCACCCCCCTGTTTGCATGCACAGCCCCCTCCCCGTGCCCCGGCAGCCACAACCCCCTCACCTCAGTGGGCGAGATGCTGAAGACCTCAGCAATTTTGGCATAGAGCTCCTTGACGTTGGTGAAGCCCTCGATGCGCCCCGTTGGACTGCCATGGGCCAGCTGCGTGTGAAACACCAGCCGCGGGCGGGCACGAGGAGGTCGGGGGACTGGGATGCCCTCGGCAGGCGGCTCAGGGGTCCCCGGCTCCTGCCCCACGCCATTCTCCATGGGGCTGCCCTCCCGGGCCTGCCTGCCGTGCCTGCCCGCCCGCCGCATCCTGCTGCCGACTGCTGAATTATAGATGGGTGCTGGCTCACGGCTTGGCCGTAAGGTGATCCCCGAGCCTGGGAACCCAATCCAGCAGCACAGGTCACCTGCCTGGGATGCGGTGAGCTCTGCCGTATAGGAAGGGCCCCAGCCAGGCTGGAGGAGGTGGGAGAGCAGCCAGCACAGAGCCAGCTCCATCGCTCCCTGCCCAGCTGGCGCTGGGGGCTGCAGGGACGAGCTCAGGGCCGTGCCCCTTGCACCACATCCCAAGGCCCCTGGGATTAGAGCCAGGAGCAGCTCCGAAACCGCCTCTGAGCATGAACACACGGAGCCCAGGGTGGTTGTTTCTCTGACATTTATTTGCTCCCATCTCCATCCCAAGCCAAGCAGCCACCAGGAGATGGCAGCCAGGAGACTCATCTACAGAGCACGGACCTCGAAGGCGAGAGACGAGAGGTTGCACACCAGCCCTGGGTTAAACCCAGGGCCAGATCAACGTAGTGCTAGTAAGAAAATAAGACACTCTCTAATTACACAGTCTGAGATTAGTGACAGGCAGCCCCAGGGACCGCCGACCCCAGCAAAGCACAGCCAGGACGCAGCTGCCACCACGGTGGTCCCACGATGCAGGACAGGCTCAGGCAGGGAGGCAGGAGGCAAGAGCCTGCGCGCTGCCCCATGGGCTCCCTGCCACGGGAAGGAAGGGGTCCGTCCTGGCTCCCCCTCCAGCATGAAGATTTTTTCTGCCTTCACTGCTGCAGAGGGCAGGAGCTGCCCTGCCTGGTCCCAGAGGCATGGGGGAAGGAGAGGTGACAGGCAGGGCAACAGGGGCAAGGGGCTGAAGGCACCCATGGGGGACCAGAAAGGGGAAGATTAAATAAAGAGGCAGGGGGAAGGAAGCGTGCCCACCTCACCCGCTGCAGGACAGGGGACCAAGAGGCTCCCTGGGCTGATCTCGGGGCCAGGAGGCAATGCCAAGCCCCGGGGGCTCCCCAGGCCCCCCGGCCACCTCCTTTCCATCACAGGCTGGTTGGTTAACAGCAGCCCCTGGGTCACCCTGGAAGGGGCCGATTCATTCCAGGCCAGTAACCCACAGGCACCTCCTCTGCCACTGGATAGCCTTTGGGGAGTCTCTGGTTTAGCGAGGTGGAGCTGCAGGAGCTGGGGAGCTCACAGGAGAGCAGGGGGGATGCTCACACCCACCGCTGACCACCTTGCCCAACACCGTGCTGGCTGGGATCTCTCAGCCCTGTCACCACTTGGTCCCCCAAAGCTCGAGGTCCTTGGGGATGGTGCAGCCGCAGGGCCCAGCCGCACCGGGGCTGGGGGGGTCCCAGCTCACTTCTCCAGCGAGGTGCGTGGGGTGGAGAGGGAAGCAGCCGGACCACCAGCAGAGACTGTCCCTCGCATGAGCTCCAAGGGACAGGGCCGCGGTCCGGCCGGCCCAGGCTCCGGGAGGGACTGGTCCTCTTCACAAGTGTTCACTGAAGAGGGAGGAAAGCAAGGCCAAGTTACATTCCCACAACTGCCCGAAGCAGCTCTGAGCCCCCCTCTGCCCATGCCCACCCTGCCACGGGCTGACCAGCAGTCCCAGGGCTTGCTGGGACACCAGGGCCCCCGGGCGCCAGCTCCGGCCAGCCCTGCCCAGCTCACCTGGCTATCCGGGACAGGATCTCCTTGATGCGCACCACCAGTTTCTCATGCTGCAGCGGGTTGCTCTCGATGGCGCTGTGCAGTTTGGCCATGTAGAAGTCCAGAGTGCTCAGCGTGGGGGTTTCCCCGGTGCCTAAGAGGCGGCAGCCCAGTTAGCAGGGCCAGCACGTCCCCATCCAGCCCTGCCCATCGTGCTGGCGACCGAGGAAGGGGCCCTGAACACTAGGTGCCATCTCCTGCCCCAGGAGAGAGCCCGCACCAACACAAACCCAAAAGGAACAAAAGGATTCAGGCTGTCTTGCAGGTGCAGCCATGAACATGACTCGAGAGGACAGCTCCCAGCCAGCCCTGCCGGGGAGACAACCGGCTGTCACATCCCTGGGCTCCCCAGAGAGCCCCCCCAAAGCGCTCCAGCATCCTGCCCCCTCAGCAGGTGAGCATTTACCGCCACCCCAAGCCCCGTCTTGTACCACGGCCAGAGCCCCAGTGGGGCCCCTCCGCAGGGCCACCAGGCCCCAGCAGCAGGCTGGTCCCCACAGCTGCCCCGAACTCACCAGGGATGGGGAGGGAGGCGAAGCTGGCGGTGAGGGCCTGCCGCACGGACTGCAGCTGCTGCTGCAGGGCCAGGGTCTGCCTCTCCTCCTGGGCCAGCTCCTGCTCCAGCTTCTCCTTGGCACAGTTCATACTCTCCGTGTGCTTCTGCAGGATGGCGTTCTGTTCCTCAAACTCTGTGTTCATCTTCCGCAGGCGCCGCAGCTCGGCCTCCCGGGCTGCCGGGACAGCACAGCATGGGCAGGGGCGGCCCCTCTGACTCTCCCCCCATCCCAAACCCAACCCCTTCCCCGGCCATGACTCCTCCAAGAGGCTCAGCATCACCAACCCCTGGGCTCCAGCCAGGATCCGGTCCCTCTGTCCAACCTCACCAGGGACCCTTCACAGCCTGGATCCCCCACCCAGCACCGGCCGCCGTCCCGCCCCGCGGAACGCAGGCTGCTCTGGCAGGGGCATTGCTTGCTGCAGCCGTCCCCCCCAAGCAAGATGCTGCAGCGCCGGCAGCCCCCACCCCACAGCCCAGCCCCTCACCTTTGTTTTGGTCCAAGAACTCCTCTGTGAAGATGGGCACGTCGAAGGTGGAGAAGGAGTCGCTGCACTCGCCAGCCTGGGGGATGAGACGGGGTGGATCAGGCAGGGCTGAGCCCACCGAAGGGGACCCCGTCTCCTCGGGGCTGGGCAGAAAGGAGGCACAGGGACAGGGCAGGGGGTGGCCCTGGCTGGGCAGGCAGAGGACAGCTACGCTCTGCCACTCCAGGTTCTGCCTCGAAGCACAACCCGCGAGTCTCCCTCTGCCCACACCCGCAGCCAGCCCGGCTCCCACGGGCTGAACTCGGCGGTGCCACGTGCCGCGGTTTCCCCGCACATGGGGAGACCTGCCAGGGCCTTACCTTGTGCGGGTGCCCGTTCAGCAGAGTGTTGACTGCCGCGGAGCCCGCGTCCTCTGGAAAGGAGAAGGGAGGTTACCCGTAGGAGCCAGCCCAGCACCCCTCGAGAGGTTCTGGCAGCACTTGGCCAGGTCCTGGCAGCGACACCAGCAGCTACTACTCCCACAACTCACCTTTTTTGATCTTTTTCTCTTGGATCTTCTCCGTGCACATCTTGTAGGCCTCTGACTGCTGGTATTCCCGCAGCTCCTTCATGTACTGCTGCTTCTCCCGCTCCGCTTCATCCAGGTACCGCTACGGTCACAGAGGGTCCTCAGCCTGGCCTGGCCCCAGGCTCCCTGGGGAGCTGCTGACCCCTCCCCACCACTCGAGGCCCAGCTCCTGCTCACCAGCTCACCAGTACTGGGACAAGCTCCCTTTGTGGAGCTGGAGCCTGGCAGCAAGCAAAGGGGTTTGGGGTGCAGGCTCTGGAGTGTGCTGCCCAGCCCTGGGGGGGTGTCTCCTGGGGGCCGGTACCTGCTTCTCCGAAAGCTGCAGCTTGCTCCACTCAGCCCCCAGCATCTTGGTGATCTCCGGGAAGGGCAGGTCAGGATGCTGTGTGCGGATCTGCTCGCGCCGCTCATTCAGGAAACGCACATAGCCCGTCACGGGGGCTTTGGGGCCATTGGGAAGGATCTTCTTCCTCTTCTTGCCCTTGGGCCAGCCCCTCTTCTTCACCGGCTGGCACCCAGTGAAGAGAAAGGGACAGCTCAGCATGGATCAGAGCACACGATGCCACCGTGCCAGCAGGATACAGGAGCAGCCTGCAGACCCGCCTGGGCCTCCTGCCCCTCGAGGGAAGGTCTGGGCCTTTCCTTGGGCCATGGCCTCAGCCACAGGCTTGTCCAGCTGCACCTGGGCTGCTGAAGGGCAAGTGGAAGGACAGCCCCAGGCTGGGCAACACAGACCCCACTCCCAGGGACCGTGCGGGAAGGGGTGCAGGCACCAGAGCTCACCTCCTCCTCGCCATGCGGCTTCTCACCGCTTGTCCGTGCCGACTCTCCCTTTTCCTGCTTGATGGCCACCAGGAAGTTTCCATGCTGAGCTTTGCCCGTGGCATGCCTGCAACCAGAAAGCGCCCATCAGAAAGGGCTGGGAAACCACCGGGACCAGTGGCGACACATCCCCCAGCAGCGTGGCCTCGTCCTCGCCAGATCTCCCAGCTCCCGCCCATCCAAAAAGCTCCCAAACCCGCTACCGGCCCTGGAGCCCCTGTTCCCCCGTGACAGGAGGCCACGGTTGAGCGATGGGGCTCGAGCAGAACCCAGCCCCAGGCGAGCAGGGCAGTCCTGGGCACACAAAAGCTGCCCCAAGGTCCAGTGACGACCCTGGGACCTTTCAGTGACGTTTGGAAGGGGGCTGGGAGCTGCTGGTGCTGCTCTGGGGGGCAGGTAACAGCTACGGTCACGTCCCTGCACGCTGCCAGGGCTCGGGCGCACACCTCCGCGAGGAGTCCCAAGTGGCACAAACCAGTTGATTCTCCCCTACGAGGGAGGAGAAGCCGCAGGGGTTTGGATCCTGGCTCCAGGGGCACCACCTGGAAGCACCACCCACACCCTGGACAAGCGCTGCCAGGGATAAGGAGAACCCTCAAGGCAGAGGATGAGGGCAAGGCGCCGGCTCGACCCGGCTCAACCCGTTCCAGCCACAACCGCTTCATCAGGTTCCTGCCACCCGCGCCGCCACCGAGGCGCACAGAGCCAGCTCCGAGATGCACCGAGCGGCTCTAACACAGGGCTGGCAGCCCCGACCCCCGCCTTCCAGCTTGCTGCCTCGTCTTTACAGATCAGCACCTGCCTTCAGCGGAGGACACGGGTCCAGCACCCAGGTTGGCAGAGCCTCCCTGCCGCGGCTGAGCACACACAGCCCCGCTGCCGCATCACCCTGGGGCTCCCCCGAGCCTCCCCGGACCCCTCTCCATCTGGCTCTGTCCCACAGTGCAACCCCTGTCCTGCTTGCACCCCTTGGTCCCCGATGCAGCTCCTGCTCCGTCGCAGTGCGTCCGCTGGCAGAGCGCGGTTGGGCCCCCTGCGTGGGGGGAGCCGCGAAGGGCTTGAGCGTTGCGGCAAGCAGCGCTAGCTTGGGTTTCATCCAAGTCACAAGACACGGTAACTAGCACAGGGCCAAGCACAAGCCCCAGCAAAGAAAGAAAATGCTGCTGTGTGCCAAAAGCCAGACCGGTCCCGTCCCGCTTGGGATGCATCCCAGAGTTTCTCTCACCTGTTCGTCACATCACGTACCTGGCATAAGCCCAGATCCCCTCAGAGACCCCAACCTATCGCTATCAGGTGTCACCTGTATGAGCCACCCTTGCCATTAAGTTGCTGGGGACCCTTTCTGTACGCCCCTGGGACACAGCCTGTAACTGCGCTGGTTCTTGTGGATGGAGCGAGCGTCCAGCGCAGCCTCTTCCCATCGGGATCTGAGCCTGACCAGCTGCCCTGCGCCCCCATGCTCGCAGGAAAGCCTACGGGAAGGTCTGAGACCACCTCTTCCTCCGTCCAGCGGGGGAGAAATAAAAGGTCCCCGAGGCTCGGCGCAGGCAGTGCCTGCACCTTAGGCCTTCCCCATCGGCTCCAACAGAACCGTTCCCGGTGACGCCCGCGCTCAGCCACCACGGCTGGGAGCGCGCTAACAGACGCCGTGTCACTGCCTCCCCGCTCTGCGATCCGGATTCCTCGCATGCCTAGGGAGGCTTTAAAAAGTAAAGTTATTCCAGGCAAGATTCCTCCTCTTATCTGAGCCCCCCTCGGCGGCCCGCCCCGCCGCCCGCCTCCCTCCCTC
>VZTL01017372.1:0-22680 GCA_013400535.1 Scopus umbretta
CTAGCTTGTGAGCGAAGACCCTCCTCTCCATTTGAGAAAGGTGAATCCCATCTGACGCCAGCAAGCCTGGTGCCATGTAGGCCATCCTATTATCAAAAAACCCCAAATTGTGGCTGTGACATCAGCCATGGAGCCATGTATTAATAGACTGGGCCTATTTCTTCACAGCTGGGAGGAGAGAGGAAAAAATAACCTGTACTCCAGATTCCCTTACTAAATGTCCCAAGGCCCTGAAGTCTATTTGGATTGCCCTTGGACTATGCGTGCCCTTGGACTATGCGTTGCAGCTTCCTTGCCACCCACATGAGAAGAGCAGTAATGGCTAGTAGTCCGAGGGCTGTACCAGGCTAGGAAATTTCCTGTTGATGTCCTTAACCTGGGCCCCAGGGAGGCAGCAGATTTCCCTAAGAGGAGGGTCTGTCCAGCATACTGGACCCTTTGTTCCCCTCAGGAGGGAGATGCCTACAACTATAACCTGTCTTTTCTTCCTCATGGAGGTGGTCATGTTATGGGGGTTAGGCTTTTCTGTTTTATTCTATTCAAGCAACATTCTTGCTTCCAAATCAGCTTTCAGTATAAATTTGTCATTTTGTTATCAGTCCACTCAGCCTGTTTGACCTTTTATACTTTTGCTTCCAGGGGAAAAAAAAGATGAGCAGACAGTTGCAGAAATAATGAGTCGGCGTTTTTTTCCTGCACTTATAACTCATAAGGCCTGGGAAGGCTTTCGCTTTGCTGGCCATGAGATAAGAATTACAGAAGCCACTGATTGTTACGGGGCAGTCGTCTGGCCGTCGGTACAGTATTTATGCAGTACTGTTATTTTTTTTAGTTTTGGAGTCTTCTAGCACTTTTAATTTGTTTTGCATGATGATGTGTTTTGTTGTATGTTGTAAACCCAAGGAAAACACTCTCTGCTTCTCTGTCTCTGTTCTGCAAATCCCAGATGTGAATTTTGACTGCTTTCATGGATTCCTGGTTCTCAAAGCTTAAATGGTATTTCTGGTTTGTGCCCCTATCACACAAGATGTATGATCTTGTGTCCCCTCCTCACCTACCAGTAATTTTTGATCGTATTGGCCAATTACAAGCATATTTTGTAGGAAATATGGCAGTCTTATGATGTTTATGTTTCTGTACATTTTATAAATACAGACAGCTGTATAGCAGGCAGATCCACATTGCAGAAATAGCTGTGATATGAACTCACAAGGTATTGACGTTCATAGAAGGTACTCAACCTACTCATATGAGAAACAAATTTACCTTGTAAATACGCAGACATACGAAAAGGTTCAGGTGGAACTTTCAGTTTGTTAAACAGCCAGAAGTTTAGTGAGAGAGAATCATTGTTCTTGACTCTTGATATAAGAACCATCAACATGCCCACTATACAAAGAGCCTTCTTCAGTGTTTTGGATCTGTGCAATGCAGCTAACTAACTGTTTTGAAATAATCAAGAGTGAAAGAAACCACTGTGATCAGGGATGTGCCACAATGCACCATTGACACTTGCAGCGTTCAGAGAACATCCCTGAAACAGACCCATCTCCAGGACCCCCTATAGGAGGGATAGGACTAAAACCCAGGAGGCTCAATTTCTGTCCCAGTGGTATCAGCCTTCTAGGATTGTACTGTTTCTAAGACGTATGGCCACAGTTCAGCTGAGGATAGTTAGCGTACCCTGCTGTTTTGAACGCCAAACAGTTTTCCTTGTCTTAGCAGACCTGGACAAGTCATTTATACTATGTCTCTTAGTGGCCTCAGTGCATGTCTTCAAGGAAAGTTTGGCTGACAGCCAGTTATTCTCACAAAATCATGGGCTGTACTGAAAATCATATTTATTTATTTTTTTTTTCTGGAAGTGTTTAGCCAGTTTTGCTGTGGAAAGAAGGCACACTGTCTGTTTCTCTTCGTGTTCTCCCTTCTGGTTCCATCCAGCAGTATTTGAACTCTTGCGAAAAACATCAGCCAAATTTGTCGAGAGGGCAGAAACTTTAAGGAAAATAAAGCTCCTGCATGTTTCATGGAAAGGAAGCCAGATTTCAAAGTTTCCCTATTTTTAACCCACAGAAATTTTGATCCTGCCAGCCAGATTCTACAATATGGCAAAATAAAAAAGAATATGGCAAAACTCCAAGGGAAGAAATTATAGGAAAATATGGAACTAATAGGAGATCTTAATATAATGTGTTTTTAAATGTCAATCAAACATGAGACACAATCTTTAGGAACCTGGCTTTGATTAGTCCTGGTGCTCACACTCTTATTTCTGTATCAAAGCTTCATTGATTATGAGATATATGTAAGTTCGCATAAAACACCCTATTCTTTTTGCTCTGAATTAAGAGGTAGAAAGCAAAAACTTCATTTGGATTTCTAGCATTAACACTGGGTCAACAGTCCTCCTGTTCCTTTCTTTCTGCTTCTTAACTGGTTAAAAGCAAAACTAAGAGCGTAATTTTGCTGTGCCAGACTAAGCCACTAATAATTGCCTTTGTGAATGGTCATCTGTATTGCAAGAAGGTGTGGCAACAATCATACATATTTGTCAATGGAGACTATATAATTATTGAAGTCTGGGAAAAAATGTGGGAGATAAGTTGGAAACTATCTTTGCCAGAGAAATAAAATTAGTAATTTCTATTTCAACGGTGAACGAAAACTCACTGGTTTTGAGGTGAGAGACAGGGCAGAAAAGCTGAAGAAGCTGCTTAATTACAGTTCAGAAATACATATCTAAGGAATTTGTTGTAGAGGGCTCTTTGTGGCTTTGTGTGGTATAAAAGTTTGCTAAGCATAACCAGGTAAGCACATAGAAACTGAAAATGAACTGGAAGAAAAGGGGTAAATCTATTGGTCCCTTTTGAATCATTATGATAATTAACTACTGTTAGAAATAACTAACTATTGGAAGAGCTTAACAAGCATTATTGTGGATTTTCTGTGACAAGCAGTCCTTATATCAAGATGTCTTTGTGAAGGGCACATTTTAACTCAACCAGAAGTAAGTGCAATTATAAGCAGGAATTGCTGACTGGAATTTTATAGCTCATGTTATGCAGCGTGACAGATGAGATAATTGCAGTTGTTCCTTCTGGCTGTAATGCTTTGCAAGCCTATATTGAAGCATGTTGTGGCACTTATTTTGTCAGCCTATAGAGCTCAAAGATCATAGTGGGCTGTGATCTTTTAGGGACAGTGCTTGAATGAATATTGCTCTTTTGAACTGACATGATTTTTTGAACAGACAAGAGGGTTTTTTTTGCATGTTTTTAAATGACAATGCATGTTTAGTGAAGGGAATTATTTAATTTATTTGTTCAGTGTGTTCATGGATTCCCTCCCCTACAGGCTCTTGTTCTGTGTTATTTTTTGGAAACTAATTCTAAACAATACAATTTGGTTGACAAAAATGTGATTGAGATTGGAGCTGGAACTGGCTTGGTCTCCATAGTAGCCAGTTTACTGGGTGAGTACATGCCATTGCTTTTATGCTCTTGGAAACATCCTTCAGGTGAATCCTGGAGGATAAAGGAAGTGGCTCAGTTCTTCTAAAAGACTGTTGTTTGAAAGCTTCCAAGAGCAAGAAAAAGTAAATTCTAAAAGGCTTGTTTGGAAACCCGCTCTGTTATTTTTTTCTGTACAGCTGTGAGTGTATTGATGAAATAAAGGAGGTCCCAGTAGATGATGTCATTAATAGTGTTAAACAGCAGACCAAAATAGGAAACTAGTGGCCTCAACGGATGTCAGTGGCAACCAGGTGAAGCCACATGTAGGTATGACCAATGCATCACCTTCCATTGACCAAACAGCTCTTGGATGCCGGGTCACTTTCTTTCCATTTCTGTTCAGCATTTTCTTTCAGCGACTCATCAACAACCTGATTTTTCTGCTAAGACACTGTTGTGTTTTTCTCACAGTAGCCTATTTTTCCTCAAGAGTAATGAATGACTTCTGCATTTTAACAGAGTTTTAGCTTTCTGTAGTCTGAGAAAGCTTCTTCCTATGTGAAAAGGAAAGAACCTGAGGCAATGCTTAAGTCTCATTCTGACTTCTTGGAGTCAGTAACTGGTATTCAGTCCCTGGTCTCTCACTGTACTTTTAATCAATATGATATCAAGATGCAGTAAGTATCTGATTTCTCCCCACCCATCCCCAGCTGCATTTAGATGGCAATCTGTAGAGTAGAACTACTGGGAACCAAATATTTATTTTAAGCACAGTGGCTAAGGGCTATTGGGAGCATTTACATTGTTCTGTTCCCCTCCGTGAGAGCTACCTCGTAAAATCAGTTCCTTATCCGTGGCTTTTGTGAAAGTGCTTTTACTCAAGTCTTGAGGTACACTCAAAGATTATGTTTGTTTTCTCCCTGTCACAGGTGCACTTGTGACTGCCACTGATTTGCCAGAGCTGCTGGGAAACCTTCAGCACAACGTCCGCCAAAATACAAAGCTGAAATGCAAACATGAGCCTCGCGTTAAGGAATTGTCTTGGGGAATTGATCTGGAAGAGAACTTTCCTAGGGCTTCCTGTCACTTTGATTACATTATGGCTGCTGATGTAGTTTACCACCATCCCTTCCTGGATGAACTCCTCCTAACTTTTGATCACTTGTGCAAGAATGACACTGTTATTCTGTGGGCTATGAAATTTAGGTTGGACAAAGAGAACCAATTTGTGGGTAGATTTCAGAAACTGTTTGACTTAGAGGTGATTTCTAATTTCCCCAGCTTGAACATAACCTTGTATAAGGCAATGAGGAAAGGCAGGATGAAAGTCAGACCTTCCAAACTGATGATCTGAAAGAGAAATACAGGGAGGTGGCAGTTTTAGCTGTTCTGCAGCTTGTTCTCTTTTAAATAATTTCCATGTTAGTAGCTGCTAACACCTGCATGAATGACATTTTTAGAGATAGCTAAAACAAAACGTCAGATTCCTAGTGCATCCCTAACAAAATCCTAAATTCAATTTGCTGATAGTTTTACATGCAGAAGAAATGTATCTTTGAAGTTTCCTTGACTTTTACGTGCTAAGCTGACACCACTAATAACTTTCACAAGTCTTACCATTATTGTTATGGGTTGTGTAATCAATATTTCCAATAGCTTTCAATTGCAGCTTTGAATGGTGTCTTATAAGATCAACCAATCATTTCAATCTTAAGACTATGATAAATATTTGATTTAAAAAGCTGTGATGTTAAATCTGATCTTTCCCCATTCCCACAATTGTGTAAACCCTTCCTTTGAATAGCCTTCATAGGACATTAAAATAGCTGAAAAAAAAAAGCTCACCTGGGAAATATACTGTCATAATGAAGGGACAGAATATATTAGTTACCCTTCAATTTAATGATTATGCTTTCTTCCCCCTTCCACATTTTATTTAGATTCAGGAATTCTTCAACAGACAGCGACATGCATGAGGCAAGAGGGAGTTAAATGTTTTGTTGCTTGAACAAAGGCCTTGGATAAGAAGAGTACAGCATATCACCAACTGACCTTTGCGAAGACCTTAAATTCCTGGAGGTCTGCTCCTCCAAAAATAGATGGATATCTGGACCTCAGGGAACAACAATGGAAAAACGACAGTGGCCATCAAGAGAGGAGTTTTGCACTGCCGGCTGGTGGTGACTGGAGGCAGAAAACTAAACCAGCCTGACACGGTCTGGCTGAGGCATGGGCAGCTTAGATTTTTGTTTTGTTTTGTAGTATGGGCAAACAAAATACTTTTCTTCTAGGTGCTGAGTACTGTGTGTTCCTATTTTCAGTGGTCAGGTTAATGTCCTTGAAAGCCTATCAGAGAACTTTCTTTTGGGAAGATTAATAAAATGATTCTCTGCACACCCCGTATTTTCTGATTCGGTTTGTAATTGAGTGTGAGAGACCTTCAAATCCCTTGCGGGCTAGAGAAGCAAACCCAGCTCATGTGCTAATGTTCAGGCAGAGCTTTACCACCTCTGCTGTGGCAGGTAATTGTTCCAGTAATATAAGGGCTCTGGGGGCTGTCAATCTTTATCTTTTTAGCTCCTGTTTGTATTCCCTCCAGGAGTTTTTTATGTATTGCCAGATTCGAGCATTTTTTTGTGATGACTTCCAGAACATATTAGTGGTTGTATCTCTTCTTGTGACAGATGCATGCTACTTATTTACTCTGCTGCCTGGTGCAAGTATGGGGCAGAACTATGATAAAAGACTGGTGTAAATGGAATGTACTTTTACTCCCAGCTGAACATTTGATTTTCCTGAGACAAAGGTTCTCAGCATTAGAGATGAAGTGGTGCAGAGACCAGAGTATGAGATAACAAGCTTTTCCAGTGGGAGATGAGGATCCCCTGTGTGAAAGAAGGTGGTGAAGAGAATTTTGGGGGAAGGACAGATGAGGATATGGCAGGAGGGATCTGGAGTTGAAGGGAAGATTGTGGAGAAAAGGTAGCTGCAGGGAGAAGGTGGGATGGAGGAAAAGAAAGAGAAATATCACTGGGAACAGTGGTACTGGCTTTGGAAAGGGTTAGGAACCATAGCACAAGGGTAGACTGTCTTTCTTGCTGCCAACTGTAAAGAGCCATCCTTGGTGAGCCATGGAGGATGACTCTGTGATAATACTAGAGCAATCAGTATGTCTTAGCCCACGAGAGCAAAATGAGAAGAAGCCAAGTACATTGACAACTCTCTGGCTCTCCTGCTGGAAGATCACATGTGAGATTTTGGCTTGGAGGTTATTAATGAAAAATCTAATCCTCATCAGTTAGTTTCCTGTGATTAGGTTTGTAGGTAGAGGCAGAATCTTTTATTGGATCAACGAGTATAACTAGAAAATTAGACTTTATGCTAGCTGGTATGGAGTATTACCTCTACTTACAGATGTTATTATGCTTACGTCTTCAGATCATTGCAGCTGTAGGAAAACACAACTACAGAATGGAAATATTTTTTTTCCCACACTGTGTAATAGAAATAATTCAGTTTAAGTGAATAAAAGAACAAACATGGGTCCCCGCCATTTCTAGATTTCCTCTCCCCGCTGCCTTCCTCCTAACTCACTTGCAACCATCAAATCCACTGCAACTGAAACTCTAATCCTTGCATCCTAAGGGGCATCTCTGTGTACAAATGTTTCATGGATAAATGGATTGGCACTGTAATTAATGGGTAACAGCGAAAATGGCTTGTGAACTCCAAAGTGATGAAGGCTAAAGAGGAAAAGGAAGACTACAGCAAAGTAGCTAAGTGTGCTCACTTTTAAGTAGCTGTTCTGCTGGTTAGCTCTCCCATTTGGGCTGCAGGCTGTCCCCTGCTAAGCTCCTGCTGAAGTCAACAGAAGATGTGTTTGTAGAATAGATTCAGGACTGGACCCTTTAGGTCCAACAGTTTGTTAATATTTAGTGTAATGTAACATTAGTCCTCTTTCCCACAAGTCTGTCTAGCACCACTGTGTGAAGCTTCCTGGGAAAGCTATGGGGACTGGATGCTCTATTGTACAGTCATCTTTTGTCCTCTGGTATGATGGGCAGGTTATTAACCATGACCAACGGAGGGTGAGGTCGTATGTGGCATTTGCCAATGGAGTTTATTTCTCCTCTGTAAGAACAAGGCTCACAAGAATGTCAAGTATTACTGACTCCTAAAAATCAGTCATAATTTTAATAATCACTTATTCTTTGCTCTAATATTTCAAATAAAGAATCAAGTCGTCATTCAGTGCATTATGTTGCTAATACACATGGCATTTGTATCCGTAGCTTGTGAAAGGCGGAGTGAAAAAAAGGTCAGTTAAATTTGTGGGTGAAAGAGCTCCACCTATGAGGAATGCCAGAGAGGCTGCCTAAGCTGGTAGGCTTTTACAGTGTCTTATAGAGTATTCTGGTAATCTTACTAATTGAAGAGGTAAGTTGTGATGTATGGTGTGGGTTCAATCAATTTCCTGGATTTTTCATATTCTAAGCTAAGAATAATTTATTGAGTAACAGTATATCTAAGTAACTTGATAGTATTTGTTAGATTTTCCACAAACAATATGCTTTTCAAATGCTAATGTTTTCAGGATCTTTTTTTTAAATAAATTATAGATAAAATCATTACAGCGATGTATTTTGCTGCTTATTATATGACATCTCCATCAAGGTATTTTACAAATCATTGCCTTTTCCTTCTCAGAATTAAAGTAACAAACACTTTCAACATTGTATGATTTCCATATGGTCATATTGAGTTTTTGGCTCTGTCTTGCTGAATTGTCGTGTTGCAGCTCTGAGTGATTTGGTTTCATTTGCGTTATTCAATCCACTGATTTGGGCTTTTGCCTCTTATAACAGCTGTAAGAAAAAGCTGTAGCCACTGAACATTTAGAAGAAGCATTCAAATGACAGCACAGATCTATGCGCAAACCTTGTTTTCCTTTAGAAGCAGTAATGGAGGCCCAGCCTAAGAAATGCAACTGCCAAAAGTACTCAAATAACTACCCATGGCACGAATGGCAGTTGAATGATGAACAACTTATATAGCTATTACGCTAGCACTAGTCAGTGTTAGGTGAGCAAAGAAGACTAGCTGTCACGTGTCCTCCTTGATGGTGATTGGCATTAAAGATCCGTTGAGTATATCAGCACGTACAACACAATCATCTGAAGAAATACTGCATTTACCAAACAACAGGGAATCCTGAAACCTGAACGGGTTTGGAAGACCCAAATTCAGCTAACTCCCTTTGAGCTCTGGAGACCTGAAATGTACAGGATTTTTGCCTACTCATAGCCACTGGTAACCATGAGGTGTTCTCAAATAAGTTCAGTAGGAAAAAAAGATAGATAGTTGCTGTCAAGATGTCATTGCTCCATGGATGTACTTCAGAAATTGATATGTTCATTCCTATAATAGCTCTGTGACGTCAGGGAAATATTGTTACACAGGTGTAAAGCAAAGAGGGAACTGAGCTAAATGTCAAGTGATTTAACCTCAGTCACAGTGGAGAGTCCAGTACCAAAGTTCTTTTGCAGTAAAAATAACATTTCCTGTGCTCTATCTTGTTTGGATTTGCTCACCTTAAGGAAAATTTAAATTAATTTTATTATGTCATAACTTTTTTTTTCCCATGCCACTGAATACATGATAAAAACCCTCAGAGTATAAGCACTCAGCAATAGGCAAGAATAAAATCTGAAATTTCCCTTTCACATAGTTATGCCAACCAACTCTACAATACAAAGACGGTATTGGCTACTGTGGAATTTCAGAATCATTCAGGTTGGAAGGCACCTCTGAAGGTTACCTAGTCCTACCTCTTGCTCAAATCTGGGCCAGATGCAAAGTCTGAACAGGTTGCTTAGGTTCTCCAGTTGGTATATGAAAATCTCCAAGAAAGGAGATTCCATGACATGTCTGAGCAGCCTGTTATTTTCAATTTCCTCCCCCCCGCCTCCACATATCCAACTGGAATTTCTGTTGCTGCAACCGGGCATCTGTCTTTTGTCATTTTGTAGTGCACCTCTGGCTTCATCTTCTCTATAACCCTCTTGTTAGTAGTAGAAGACAGCCATTAGATCCACCCCTAATCTTCCCTTCAGGCTGAACAAACTCAGTAGTCTCAGCCTCTGCTTCCTTCAGCCCCTTAACCATTTTAGTTCTCCTCCTCTGGATTCTCTCTAGTTTGTTAAGATCTCTTTTACTAGTGTGTCCACAATCTGATACAGTGCTGCAGATGGGGAGTCATGATGCAATGTAGAGGAGTAATAATCACTTTGAATGATCCGCTGGCTACACTCTTGCCAATGCAGTTAGCATGCATCAACTGCAATGAATCACCACTGTCTGTGTTCCTGTTCCATCAGGACCTTCAACTCCTCTTCTGCAGAGGTGCTCTCTAGCCAGTCAACCCATGGCCTGTGCTGTTGCATGGTGTTATTCTGTTAGACTTTATGGGGACTTTGTCAGCCTATTTCTTCAGCCTGTCAAAGTCCCTCTGAGCAGCAGCTCTGCCTTTAGCCCAGTTTGGTGTCTTAACAGCATTTCACTTCACTGTATTTAATCCATTGTCCAGGTCACTGATGGAAATGCTTAATGATACAGTCCCTGTCCTGACCTCACCTGTATCACTCCTACAGGCTGCTAGCTGGACTTTGAACTTTTGCTCACTACCCTTTAAGTCTAATGATCCACTCATTTTTTTTAACCACTTCACAGTCCATTCATCCAGTCTGCAGCTCTACAGTTGAGCTACAAAACCTTTATAGGAAAAAATGAGATAAAATTTATCACAGAAAATCAAATTATATCCATTGTGTTCTGCTTATCTACAGGACCAGTCACAAACAGCAATTAGGTTGTTGTGATTTAACCCCGATCGGCAACCAAGCACCACACAGCCGCTCGCTCACCCTCCCCCCACCCCGGCGGGATGGGGGAGAGAACTGAAAAAAAATCCCTAAAACCTGTGGGTTGAGATAAAGGCAGTTTAATAGGACAGCAGAGAAAGAGAAAATAATAATAATAGTAATGATAAAAGAATATGCAAAACAAGTGATGCACAGTGCCATTGCTCACCACCCACTGACAGATACCCAGCCCATCCCCGAGCAGCGATCACTGACCCCCAGCCAACTCCCCCAGTTTCTATACTGAGCGTGACGCCATATGGTATGGAATAGCCCTGTGGCCAGTTTGGGTCAGCTGTCCTGCCTGCGTTCCCTCCCAGCTTCTTATGCCCCTGGCAGAGCAGGGGAAGCTGAAAAGTCCTTGACTGGTGTCAGCACTACTGAGCAACAACTAAACCATCAGCGTGTTATCAGCATTGTTCTCATACTAAGTTCAAACCACAGCACTATAGCAGCTACTAGGAAGAAAATGAACTAAGCTGAAACCAGGACAGTTGTTCAGGTCCTTAGCAAATTGTATTGGTTGTTTGCAAACATATGCACTTGGAAATGTCTTTCAGGAGGGTTTGTTGCATAGTCTTCCTGGGAACTGAGATGAAGAAGGCTGGACTGTAGTCCTTTGGAGCCGCTCTCTAGTTCTTTTGAATATGGACTAATATTTGCATTTTTCCAGCCATTGGGAGCTGTATCTGACTGCCACCTTTCAGAGTTGGTAGACAGCAATCTTACAGTAGCATCAGCAAGAAACCTTGGCATCCTCAGAAGCATTCTGCCCTGTCCCATTGACTTCTGTATGCTCAGTTTACTTAAGTGGGCCCCAACTTGATTGTCTGCCCTACTACTACCTCCTTCACCAAACTCTTGTCACTAAGCACAGAGATATTGAAATCCTGAGAGTTGACCTTGCCAGTAAAGATGAAGGTAAAGAAGGAAAGGATTAGTTCAGCCTTTTTCATGTCCTGTATCATTCAATTCCCTGCCCCATTCAGCAGTGGATTAATATTTTCCATGCCTTCTTTTTGTTGTTGATGTACCTATAAAATCCTTCACATCCCTGTCTTCTAATCCAGCTGAGCCTTGACTTTCCTTAACTCCACCACTGCTTGTTTGAGCAACAGCTCTGTATTCCTCCTGGGTAACCCATCCCTGCTTCTACTTTCTGGGTACTTATTTTTTTCCATTTGAGCTCAGTCAGGATATATCTCTTTTTCATACTAGCATTCTGCAAAGCTTGCTTGACTTTCTACATGACGGGATAGACCAGCCTTCTTTGAGGAGGTTGTCGCTGAAGATCAGTTAACCTCTTGGCCCTTTTGCTCTTCTGGGCAGTCCACAATGGGATCCCACCTACCAGATCCTTGAGCAGCCTGAAGTCTCCTCTCCTGAAATCTAATGTCTTTATCCTGCTATTTGCATTCCTCACTTTTCTCAGAATCTTCGGTCGCTGCAGTCAAGGCAGCCACAGGCTATGATATCCCTGACCATTATTTACAAGTAGCAGATTCAGCATAGCATTTTCCCTGTCTGGCCAGTTCAGCATGTGCATTGAAAAATTTAATCCAAAGCAACCCACAAACATCTTGAATTGCTTGAAGTGTTGCAAGTTACCTTTCCAACATGCATCAGCATTGGTTCTGGTTAAAGTCCGTTGTGAGAACCGGGGACCATGATCCTGATGCTTCCTCAGACTGTTTAAAGAAGGCTTTGTCCACTACCTTGTCTCTACCAGATGGTCTGTAGCAGATGTCTGTGTTGGTCTCCCCTCTGATCCCCCCCATAAGCTCCTGGCCAGCCCATTGCCTCATAGATATCAGGGTGCCATGCATTTGAACCTCTACCTCATGTAGAGTGCAAATCCCCCCAACCTTTGTCCTCTCTTCCTGTCCTTCTTAAAGACCTGTGGACCACAGCACTGTAGTTGTGCTGTGTATCTGAAAGACAAGGCTCTAAAATATACCCGTGTGGCTCTATTACTGTCTCTGAGGAAAAATGGTAATTGGAAATTGAGAGACAAATAAATCAGGATTACTTAAGAGATGCTGCAGACTCTTAGGAGCTATCCAGATGTAAAGTCTGAATGCACTGAAATCCTGAGTGCTGAGGTTCTGGGAGGTCCATAATTACATGCGTTTTCTACAGAACATTATTCATCAATTGTTAGATATGATTAAACTCTAGTATCAGATTATTGCATTATTGAATTAGCCAGATTATATTTTATCAGATTATTATTATTGTTATTATGAATTAGCTATAGGCCATCTGTCCTCTGTGTTGTTGACTCTGCTCACATTCCTTTCAGGCTTGAAAACAGTTCATGAAAACAGAACCTGCTGTTGCTCTCATGATGCCTGTGATTATTACACCCACGTGCGCAGCAATGACTGTTGCACTCTGAGGTGCTTAGCTTTGGCAGCAGAGTAAAAGGGTCATTAGATATTGGCTGTGTTCCTGGCAGGAGTCAATCAGCTTATAGTAGCATTAGCACTCCTGTATTAATTGGTAGAGGTGTATGGGCACTCTGGGTAACTCAACAGATTTCTTGGTGGTGGAGGAGACCATCTTTATCTGGAACACATGATTTCTCATGATTTCTTCTACTGACCTCTCAAAAGAAAATGGTTAACAATGTTCCCCAAGTGGTCTGAACAATTACAAAAAGTGGTCCTGATGCCCTGACAGTGAAATCCGGGAATGCTCTGCTGTCATGCTGCTGTAAAAGGTAAGAAAGACATGTGGCTCCATTCCAGTTTATTGAATCTTGGACAGTGTTGTTTTGATTTACAATGGGAAGACACAGATGGAGATAGACGGTAAGTCTGATTTAGAGGATCAGAGACTACAAGCAGAAAGGATACTTTCTTGTCTGTTTCTGCCTGATATGGATATCCCTGAAAATATTTTACAGTGTATTCCATAAGCACGGTCTGCCTCTTTCCAGAATGAAGTGCTTCATCAAAGAAAGGAAGCTTTTGTGGAGTGTTTTAGTCTGAATTAAGATGAGAAGCCTCACAGTTTCAGAGAGTCATCTGGGATTTGGATGGTGACAGTGAATGTCTGAGTAGTCCTGTTAGTGCCCTGTCTCCCAAGATGGGTGGTACCCAATGTTCTAGCACGGGTGCCTGAAAGACTTTGCTTCAGACTACTTGGTGGGCAGAGACTCTTCAACTTTTGAAATCTGGTTTTCCTAGCAGCATGGTAGGCAAACAAATAATTACAGTCAAAGTGTGTTTGTTGAAATTGATACGTTCTGCAGTACTGGTGTTTTCTATTGTAAGATAACTTTGTCAGAGAAGTCCCAGCTAATTCTAATTAGAAAAATGCAGTGGGAAGAAATCTGTTGAACAAGCTGTGCAGAAGGTTGCAGAGGTAAGAAATCATATGGAAATTATTGCTGAGCTATGTAAAATAGCCCAGCTTTATTCAATACTTATTTTCAGTCTAGTGCCCATTTTTCAGTAAACTCCCAGCAGATTGTCCATATAGTAGCCATAAGCATCTGAATAATAGAGGCACAGGAAAGTTCATATAAGAAAAACTGTCTGACACAGCCTGTGAAGAGAAACTTGCCTTTTAATAAGTATGTAAGTATCCCCACTTGTAATCTCATCAATATCCATATGGCACGTTTAGAGGCTATCTGGGGTGTTGCTGCAATTTAGTAAGGTCTAGTCAGGGAGAACAAAGATCTCTTTTGTGAGTCTTTCATTGTTGGTCTCACATCAACACCAAACACAGAAATTCTCTGTTCCTACACTTCCTCCATAACTGTAGCTGGTCCCCTATATTTTTTTTTTCGTCCTCACAGGTTTTAATGATTGGGGGAAAAAAATGATGGCAGAGTATAGAAAGAGGAGGAAAGAACAGATCTGGGATTCTTTTTCATCCATATGGGTTTATTCATTTTTTTCCGGCTCATAAAAGTTTGATATAAAATGTATATGCATTTTAGAGAGTGGTCTGAAGCCTTCTTGTTGCATCTTCCCAGCTGAAAGTCCTATGTCATTCATGCAGGGTTAAGCTTACCCTTGGGCCTTTGGGGTCTGGCCCCATGACTCTTACGTTCCTGGATGCAGAGCAGTCCAGACTCAAAAATAAAGTGGAGATTGTTCCCACCTAGCTCAAGGATGAGAACAGACCTTGAACTTCAGTCTTCACCTTCTCGAGTAAGTGCTGTAACCACTAGACAGTTACATAAAATTGGGTACCGCTTCCCAGTTTGGATCAAGAGACACCTTCCATTTCTTTTAGTGGGAGAAGGAGATACCTAATTTAAGCAGACTAGATCATTGCCAAGGTGTTTAAGTTCTGTGTAATATAAATTGAGAGATGGAGGCAATGATGTTAAGTGCATTTGAACAATCAGTGGATCTCTGGAGGCATTGCCTCGCTGCTAATTGTATAGGGAGTCTTGATAACAATACTGAAAGGACTGGCTTTGTCCTTGCACCTTCAGTCAAGTACCTAATATTTCAATGAGATAATGCCTAAGTCAAGCATGTAAGTTAGGGGAACTTAATTTCAACTTTTTTTTTTGTTTGTTAGATTTCTCTTAGTCCTTAAAAGAATTTACTCAACCAGTTCATTTGATAATTAGTCTTTTCTTCCCAGAGAATATTCTCTGCAGGTAACAGAGTGCTTCAGAGATAAGTCCCTTGTATTAGAGAGAGTTCAGTCTACTGTGATCCATAAGCCAAGTACCAGGTCACCACAGAAGATGCAGATTTCTTATTCATATAAAGTAGATCATCCCTTGAAATTGCATCTGTTCCAAGTAGATGCAGATACCAACAATTCTGTTGTTAAAGCACCTTTGAAACCTGGCATATGTTTGGCAGTTGATGTTTCTGTTATCAACACAGTTCTGCTTTTCTCCCAGCATACAGCCAAGTGTTTTGACTACTTAGTGATGTTTGCAAGGCTTTCACTGCATTACGTACAGGCTTTGGATATATGGCAACTGCTGATTAACTGGTACTACATGCAGTGCTGCAAGTGCCATTGGATGCAGCCAACATCTTCAGTCTATACATTTGCTCTGACACTTGAATTTTCTTGACTGGATCCTTTAAGTCTTCCAAAAAGTGTGAAGGTAACCACTTGTTTTTCAGGAAGCAACCCATTTAATTTTCACATGAAGGAGGCTTGTGCTCTACAGAAAATGTCCACTCAACATTTGTATTTCCAGACATCCTTATTTTACTTCATCTGACCTGATCCCTAGACCACCTCAGGTCTTTTATGCTTCCTTCTCTCTTCTCTTCTCTTCTCTTCTCTCCTCTCCTCTCCTCTCCTCTTTCTGACACCATAATATTCTGTGATACACTTTTTTGGGAGCACAAACATCTAGGTATTCCTATGCTTGAGAACTAATTATCACAGAGAAATGCTACACCTGGTGTAGTATTCTGAGGTTGCACAATGCTATTTGTGTTTCTGCTGAATCCCAAACCCTGTTCACCAGTCTCTTTTTGCAGGGATTCTTCTTATGAAGGCTCTCTGCAACAAGAGGGCAATATCTCCCTTGGTGTGCAAGAAATCTCACTTGATCTTGTCTCAGTAGTTGGAGTTCATGTCACCCTTCTACTGTTCCTTGCTATCCAGGTTGACAGTGGCAGGTGTCTCTTCCTTCAGCCAGAAAGTTCTTTCCAACCACCTAACAAACTGTGCTCTCCTGTGAAATGCAATCCCCATATAAATGTGCTGAACTCTGGGAAGTAAGAAACAGGAATTGTGCCATCTTTTTGCATGTCCAGGGCCACCTTATGTCAATAGAGTTGCACAGCACTGCTATGGGCTGAGCATTCCCTCCCAGTGGTCAGGGATCTATCCATACAGGGGACGAATACACTGAACAGTGAGTACATCTGTTGCCAGTATATTTTCCCAAAACCAAGAGCACGGTAGTGACTGGGCTGAATGATGAATGGAAAGATTGTGATAACATCTTACAAGGATTGGATGTATGGTGGGCTTTTAATAATGGGAGGACAACGCTGTTCAAGGAAGACCCTATTTGTACCTGTCTACAGCTAAAAGATCTAAAGGACTTGCTATTTTGATGCAAAGGTGGGACAAGATCCTTGGAAAACCAATTGTGAGAATAAGAAGTGGACTGTGTCACTGTTTAAGCAACTCTACTGCCTCCCTTTTGGACATTTATGGGCTGCTACTTGGAGCTTTGTGATGTTACCAGAATGTGTCAGTTGCCTCTGTTGCATTTGTCATTTCGTCCTTTATTCAACCAAGAACCCCTTCATCTCTCAGGGGTGTGTGCTGCTGGGAGTCATCTGCATGGTGAATGAACCTGGAGGCAAGCTCTGGAAGCAGAAAGAAGTAATATCTACCCCTTTTAAAGATGTAATCTCTGTAGGTACTCTGACACTTGTCCTATCAAGGCCTAGAAGGATTTCCTGGAAATCTGGCATTGAGATGGAGAGACAGGAAACAACACTTTTATGGCTTCAGGTACTTCTGTGGAGGGGAGTGGGAGCCTGTGTATGCCCCTACAGATACTGCAGAAGAGAAAAAGAATTGTGCTACCACTGCTCATGACTATGTACGTGAACTCAATAACACCACATTGAAAAGGATCAGTTAGAGTTGCTTTTCCAAGATTTGATCTCATCTTAAACCCACACGTTTTTCACTTATGCCTATCAACAGTCAGACTACTGGCTGTACCAGCATAGGTCCTTGAAAGCCATTAGCCTGATAGTTTTTTAGTAGCTTGGAAACCATAACGAATAGTGCCCCCTACAAAAATTAGTGCTGAGTAAAATGGTAGCTCCCATCACAAGCCAAGTCTGAGGAGGTTGAGCTTGCTGCCTTGGCAGTGTGTGTGTGCACATGTGTGGCAGTACATGGCAAGGGCCATTAACAGAATAGGATTTGTCATACTGTGGGCCGTACATCCCTCCTCCCACAGAGTTCGTCAGTCCAGCATGGGAAAGAGTTATCACCTGAGCACTCATCAGAAGCTGAAATACAAACAATTTTTGACCTGTAGTATCAGAAAGTATTTAGCTGCTTAATGTACACATTTCTGCATTCTTCTGCACATTAGCTGTTCATTCTTCCAACCTGAATTTTGCTTTTCTATATTTTACAATATTTTCTTTTTTTTTAAATTTAAATAACTTGTTATGTATTTCATGTTTGATAAGGAAATACGAAATTTGTCCCACTAAACTCTAAATGCAGAGATGCTACTAGAAGGATTTATAGATAGATAAACAAGCCTTGTTTAATTAAAGGCATACCAGCTACAGAAATGGCCAGATAATGAATTCTTTAAACTTCCCTAACATAGTTAGTCTTCAGCTTTGATCCAGAAGTACATGGATTCAATTTCTGTCTCCATTTCCAGACCCACCTGTCACACATAGATAATAATCAGGGATGGTTTTACCTTTCCAAAATAAGTTTAGAAGTGCGAAAGGCTCATTTTGGCCACTGGAGGTCACTGTAGCTCTACTAAAAAAAAGAGACCCATTAATTAACAGCTGATGGGAGAAAGATTTAAAGGTTGAGCGTTCTGGGAGTTTCTGTGTTTACGGCATGAAAATTGTGGGATAAAACTAATCAAATCCTATTGCAAAATGTGACATATTTTGGCACTTTTTTTTTTTTTTCAAATTGTGCATGTTTAGGACTTACTTTGAGCAAATAGTGAAGGAGTCCGTTTCCCACATGCTCCTCTTTGTGCTGTGAAGATTTCAAGTGCTCAGTGTGAGAGAGGAGGCACTAGGCTAGCGCCCATCCTCTCATCTTTACACAGGGAAGGGATTTTCCTATCCAGAAGTATTTCCACCCTCAAGTGACTGTTATCTGAAGCCTCTGTTTCCCTTAGCTGGCCACATCTGTGGGAGACCTAAACCATGAGAATACAGAAAATGTAGATTACTGTTTTTTGTGCTTTCTTGAAATTTCACCTTTGTCCTTCTCTGTGCTCTCCAGACAGTGCAATGCAACATCTGCCTTCCAGCAGGCAGGTGCTGTACTCAGCCACAGCAAGCCCTGCTGCACCCAGGCTCCTGGGGCAGGACCCAAAAGTAGCTCCCACTCCTGGTCACTGATACATAAGCAAGCACGGTAACTGGCTACAGCTGCTTTGTCACTGAACTGCCTTGACATAAACTTGTTACCTGCTGCGTGTATAGCAGTGACACCAAGGGAGGCTGCAAAACATACCTGAAAAGGTGGTTAGGCTTTTTGGCCTTTATCCTGCCCTGAGCTCCTTGCTGCTGCAGTGGTCCTGCCACCAGCTGTTGAGCCAGCCAGTTTAAAGCCAGTTCGGGAAGGATGAAATTTTGCAGTAATAAACAAAGTACTTTCCTGCAGGAAAGCCTTTAGCATATGCTCATACTCAGGCATAGCTGTGTCCCTGACTGCAAATGATGCATAAGAATAGGGTTGGAGAATACAAAAACTTTTTAAAAGACACAGAATAGTTTCAGTTCTTGCACCAGGGTGCTTATGAAGCTTCCTGTCTCGCATACTCTAATAGCTGCTCCTTGGAGATCTCTCACAGCAAGACATAGATCTCGCCTCCAAAAAGCCTTCAACTAAAGACAATCAGCCAACAGTTAACATGAAAAGTACATGTGAGAGAAAATGTAGAGGTACTGAGATTCTGCTCCAGTAGATCCACATCTACTAAAAGCACGGAGGTCGAAGTTCATCCTACCCAAGGTACAAGCCTCGGTTTCCTTTTACAATTTACGTCTGAAGGGGTTCTCCCTCTCTGCCTCCTTTGAACTGTGCAGAAGAAAGCATATGAGTGAGCAAGGGTTGACACCGCCCCAGTATGAAGTGCCCACCTTTAGGTGACAGTCATGCCCAGTGGTGAGTAGGATGAGCTGTGCTATCAGCAGCATGAAAGACTTGGCTTGGAGCAATCCACCTGTTTCACTGGGAATAAGCTTGTTGTAAGTGGGCAAGCTGGCAGACCTAATGGTAGAAAAGGTCACAAATTGCAGAAGTCATGGTCACTCACATCTCTTTCTCTGAGGAAGGTGGTAACAAGCCAGTTTAACAAAAAATTCACGCATGCTTAAGTGTTGGTTGTTCATTATGTGTACTGACATCTGATAGTTTATGCAAATAACCCTTATGCACATGTCTGGACACTGATAATATAAAAGGTGGCTTGGAAGACAAGTGTGTTGGGAATTAAGATAAAAGATGACCAAATCATGGAGAGGAAGCCTATAGAGTCATCTGTCTGCATACATACTTACACGGCATACATTCAGCATGTCACACCTATAATGGGTTCATGCAGAGAACAGACCTGCAATGTATGTGGGGTAGGTATGTTATATGTCTGTTACTGTACTACTGCTGCTGGTTTTATGTCTGTATCTCAATAAAGAGGCAAAACATTTGGAAAGAGCTTGAGATTTTGATGTTTCCATTTCAGATCATTTTCCCTGGTAACAGAATGTCTAAAAAGGCTCTTTGTTTCCTGTTGGAGATGCTTAAAATGATTATGAACGGGACCTTCTTGAATGTCCATCAACCCCTCCCTTAGGAGTATTGCCACTTAGGTCACACATTTTTGAGGCTGATTTTATCTGTTAGAGCTGTTCAGTGTCTTCACAGACTTGCACAGCACCTCTGACTTGTCTAAGTAGCTGTTAGGACGTTAATATTGACATATTTGACTTCATTATGTGCATAAATGTGATCAATATGTCATTAGAATTGAGTTCTGAGCCACAGTTTGAAGGAGGATGGAGAAATGTTATTCCAGGACAATTCATTGCACATGTCCCATGTGCAGAAGATAGCTAGTGTAAAAATGCCTATGAAGACATTTGGGGAAAATGGGAAAATAGGGGAATAAGCTCATGGCTGGTGTCAATGCTGGGCAATGGTACTACAAGATGTATGGACCCTCCGGCACAAAGGGGTTACTAAATCCCTGCCTGTCACAAGGCTTGTCTCGACAGGATTATAGACAGAAGGGAGAGGCTGGTACAAAGGACACCATGTGAGGGTCAAGGTGTGTGCTCTGCTGCTTCCTGCTGGCAGAAACTGGAGAGGTTTAAAATGCTGACTTTGAAGTTTTATCTGATTTACTAGCCTTCTGAGTTTGTTTCTTTGAAACTCAAGTGTGGGAAGTCACCTTTTTTGGGGCTGCATTTTTCCTTCCACGGTGTGAGCTTACGCTTGAGTCACGTCAGAGACAAGCAGAAAGCAGTGGCACCAGGTTTACTTGGAGGGGCCTGGTGAAGGCTGCCTGGGAAGGGCAAGGTGTCTGGGCTGAATGCAGAGGGCAGGCTGAGTCCAGATGCTGTACCTGGGTTTCCCGGATGGACCTAGAGAAAAAGAGGCAAGAAGTTGCCAAGTGCAGTGGTGATCCCTGGAGGGGGGAACATGTGCATGCACCAGTCTGGGGGCATGCACAGAAGGGAGAGTCCCAAGGGGAGATGGGCTTTGGTGCCCCTGCTCACTGAGGCGAAACCTCCTTCATTCCTTTTCAGAGAGAAAGTGGAAATCACACACTTAACAACTCATCAGCCAACTCAGTTGTTTTCTAAATGTTTCCTGTTTACATCCTTTTTCTACCATTCAGTGTGACTATCAGACAGGAAGAAGGATTTCAGAGGAAGACACAATACTTTTCAAGGGATTTGTGGTGAGGATTTCACCACATGACAACTTCTCAAAGGGAAATATTTTACAAAAGTTAATATTTGATCCTGATCTCCAGTACAGTTTGGAAAATTGGCTCTCTGGCTGTTGATTAGAAAGTGTGGCTGACAACTCCATAAAAACCAGCCATGCTTTAAACAGGAGATTTGGCATGAGAAAGATATTATCCATCAGTCTGTCCTTTAACACCACATCAGCATCTCTGGGAGAAGCAGGACCAAACACAGGGTGAAGTACCTGGAGCTCAATTTCACTAATTATTGGCAAATGAGTGAGTGATTTTGGCCAAACCTCTGCACTCCTGCCTCTGTTTTCCTATCAGTCAAATATGGTTTTCCTGCCAACTGCTACGATATCTGCCTTCTCTCAGACACTCCAGTATTTTCAGTCTGTTTACTAGTTCCTCCCTCTGTTTTTCCAGGACAGCTGCTTGACCTGTGACAACACATTTGACAGGGACATATGATAGCCACAGCATAAACTGCCTGCACCTCCTAGATCTTCTGAAGGAGCCTACAGTGCATCTCATTCTCTGTAAGCCTGTGTGACACCTCCCATTTCACATGGACCTCTGTCCACCAAGGTGGCACATCTGAGAACAATAACCAAAATCTGCTGGGTCTATGGTTTCAGCCTGCTTATCGTCTCCCTGCTCTTTCTACCAATACCAATCCTAATGTAATGGTAGGTGTAACCAACCTTTAGCTGGTGGAGGTAAGCATATTAAAGCAAGTTATCTTTGTGTACACATGTGAGCCTGGTTCAATGAAAAGCTTGTGCTATTATGGGTTATGAAACGTAAGAGAGGGAGGTGGTGGTGATAACTGGATGTCCCAATCCATGCCAACAGTTTTACCAAGTCCTTTCTTGGGTCCTTCATGGCATGTTTTCTTCAGAGGAACAACTCAGTGTCTCGCTTTCTCTTCCCTTTTAGTAGACTCTGTCCTGTGTAACCTGATGTGTTGTTTCTTTTTATTCCTCTGAACTTTCTGAGACTACGTTGTCTCCACTGGGACAATTTGGAAGCACAGGCAGGTCGTGGGGGTGTCATTGACATCCGGGAGAAGTTGTGGTCAGAGCCCTGCTCAGCTCCAGGGCTCAGGCACATCAGTCACACAGACTGCATTAAGTTCTCATCAAAACAGGCGAGCCTTATCTGCTGGCTGCTGCAGATGCTCAAAGCATTGCCAAGAAATGCAGGAACACCATAATGGCCTTTGCCAGGATACCTGTGCAGTAAGAGTGAACCAGTTTCTGTGCTTAATGCTCATGCAGAGGTGGAAGAACTGCCCTCGCTTTCTATCAGAGCAGCTCTATACAAGACAAGGGAAGGGGAAAGTACCTCTGCTCTCCAAATCTGACTCCCTTTCTTCTGGGATGGACATGCCAGGACAGACTGCCAACCTCCCTGTTCTCTCCCTGCCTGCTGGACCTGTCCCGAGGGTCTGGTCTTTTTTTCCAGCAAGCAAATGCTCTATTGCATTTGGACCTTGCTCTGCTGGAACGAGTTTCTGCCGGGAGCTCAAAGACGTGGTCACCCCCTGTGGCAACTTGCACATTCCTATTTTTAACATTATAAATTAAAAAAACCCTAACGCCCCCAAATGAACAGTTTGTCAGCTCTGAGCTAGCCACTGGTTAAAACA
>VZTL01017372.1:22825-47668 GCA_013400535.1 Scopus umbretta
GGAAATTTCATCTTTTATTTTTATTTTTTTCTTAAAAGCAAACAAACAAAAGAAAGCTTTCTGTGTTTTGTTAAAAAATTGCTGTATCCTGGACTGCTATTCCCACTTCCCTGTGGTAGATACTACAGTAACACATAGATCATAGCTCACACATAGTAACACATAGATCATACATATCCAGCCCACCTTTCACTACACATTGTACATGGTGAATGATAATGTCTGGCTGTGGGCCACAGTTTAGAGAACATAAAGTTGGGCAATTTGCAGTAAAATTTGGATTTAGATACATTACTGCTAGTATCCATGATTCCCAGTATAACAGACAGTGGAAAAAGGCATTAAAATAAGAAATTGTCCACTGAAAAAGCTGTAAATCCAGACTCTGCTATGAATTTAGCACCGCAGAACTGCTTTAATGAGCCATGGGCTGCCACCTACTGACATGCTGTTCAGCAAGAGACTGAAAGCAAGAAGGCTGTAATGTTAGAAATGTTACGGGAGTCACTGGCAAGCTGCAGAGGTATGAAGAAATAGGTAAGGAGGAAAATCATTAGTCTGTTCATGTTTGGAGCAGGAAATAACAGATACCGCTCAGGGAGGTAGTGTTGTCATACTGTAACTGCTTGAACGTCACATAACTTTGTGATAAATTTTTTCCTTCGGATTTATTTGCCACTGCCCTTCACCTTGCAAAATGGGTATGATATTTGGTCAGTTCAGTCACACAAGAGGAATGGCTACTGCCGAGAAAGGAGTCAGGTAGGTGTTCATTTGGCCCAGTACAACTTGAAAGGGTTCAAATCTGAGTCAATATGCTCAAAAGCAGAAAACTAGAAAAACCACCACTTTTGCTTTTCAGACAAGTCTCAGGATTGTGAGAGCTTGATCTAGCAGTTCTGAAATCTTCAAATTAAGAGTACCATAACTGTCCAAATGTTTGAGAAGCAACTGGAATTGTTGAAGAAATTATATTCTGAGCTGGGAATCAGAAAGTATATATTACTAAGATAATTGTTATTATTTAACATTATAGGTATAATTACCTTAATGAAGGATTAATTTTATACTATACAATATCATTTTGATATTAAGAAGCATTTAGATTTTAGTTTTTAGATACTAAAAGAAATGCAAAAATTTCCCCGTGTTGAATGGGGAATTTAAAGAATTATGCTGGTTATACCACCAGGGGAATTCAGCTTCTGCATGAAAGAACTTAAGCTTTAAACAGCACAGCAAAGGGGTTTAAAATGAAAGCAAAGGTAAATTATTTTGCACTTCCATTTTGTGTCTGGCATTATGGGAGGTACCAATGAATGTATATTTCCCAGAACATTTTCACAGTGCGTGCAGGAAAGGGTTAGATCACTGTTTCTGGACTGGGATTTATCTTGCATAGTTTCAGACACTTACATTGTCATCTTCTACATTTTCTGCTAGATAGCAGACTTCCTGAGTGCCTTAAAATAGATGCTTGAAAGTGCAATTCACCTGTCCTGCTTTAAATGTCTGCCTAAGGATGAGCTGAGCTGTGTTCCTCGCTGTTAGTGGTGAAGAGAACTGACACAGCAAGTTCAGACGAGCCCACCCCTTCTCGTATCTGAATCTTGAGAGCAGACACGGTTGGAAATGGTGACAGAACATTTCCACAAGTACCCTACCACTTTCTCCTGCCCCTGATTTAGAAAAGCTATGCAGAAAGGGAGATTAAATTTCTCTAATCAGGTCTACATGATCTCTGATGAGCAGCTGTGAGAGCATTTGCCAACATAAAGTGCCCGTTGGTGCCCAAAAGCTTTGCCTACTTTTGGGCATGCAGCCTGCAGGCAGCTCGTCAGGGTGGTGGGGATCTCACGGCCTGCTCTCCTCATGGGGTGCCCTTCACTTGTACCCAGGCAGCGCTGGCAGCTTCTGCCTGTGCAGACTTTGGCTCTTGGTCTAGCGTGGCAGTGGGCCAGCTCTCAAACACTGTACAGGCATATTTCTCCTTCCAATTCTTGGCTTTTCTGTTGTCAGGAGGATCAAAAAAGACCAACCAGGTTGATAGTTCTTGTGAGGAGGACACACAGTCACCAAGATCCTGACCGAAAAAGCAATTATTTCCCAGGTGAGAACATTTCAATGACAAGCTGCCTTAGGATAAGAGAACAACAGGAGCGGAGTAGGGGACATAGTCCATCTAGATAAGAATATGTTTCAGAAACTTGCAAATTTCAATGAAAAGCTAATGAAAATGTAGCTTTAATTTTTTCCCTGTAACCTGCCCCCTCACATCTTACAGCTGATCAATAATTTGCTTTGACATCTGAATTGCAAAAAGAAGGGGGAAAAAGGGAAACTCATGGCAATATGCCACCTAATTATATCTACAACACAAAATCACTGCTTCAGCTGTATCTGACAAACATCAGGGAAGCTTTAAACCTAACTATGCATGAAATTTCTAACAGACTTACCACATGTGTGAAAATTGCCTGCAAAACATTAAAAAGGGTAAATTCTACACTTTATTGTGTTCTAATTAAATAGACAATGAGGCACCATATCTGGTTGGGTTTTTTTTAAAGCTTTAGATTCTTGCATATCTCATTATAATAATTAACAATACCACTGCAAGTGAAAATCCATTTTGAGAGAGCTGATGCCCAAGTTGTCATGAAAGAGAATAGTGAGGAGAATTGCTTTCTACTTGGAGAAAAGCAAGCTGTGAGATTTCAAAAACAATTATCATGACTGTGAAAAATCTGCCTGGCAGCTCATTTCATTTGTGTCTCAGGGTTGCCATTCTTTCTTTTCAATGATTTCTTGCTAGGTCTAAATACAGACCTCCAGTCTGAAGTTAATTCCCCATTTCAACTTTTAAACTCACTTTTGAAGAGAACTGGGAAAGAATTATGTTTGGTGACTTCCATGATACTCGGTATTTAACAGCACTTCATTTTCACTCCTGGATCTAGACTTCAAAGTGCCACAGAACTATTAATCCATCCTCCAGTGTTTGCCATTTATTCCTACTCTAAGTTCTTGTTTTGCTGTGGTTGGCATCAGAAAATGCAGGCTAGCCTTAGCAGGGGCATCAGGAGCGTGTGTCCAAGGACTTCACAGTCTGAGCTCTTGCTTTTGTGACTGTGCAAACACTTAATTTTGCTCTCCTTAGTAGTCCCAATGTATGTGTTAAGGTATATTATTTTTTAATAAAAGGGGAAAAACGAGCAACTCTTATAAACAATTTCAAATGTTAAGCCTTGTCATAAAGAATCCCTTGATGCTTTATAATGTAGAAACAGTGCTCTGTTGATCATATATAGTGCTTGCCTAGTTTGTTTTTAATGTGCTGCTATGGGGAGTGTCAAGGGTATTCCTGTAAGGGGAACTGAAATGAGAGGTGCTTATTATGGGCTCCTGTTAGGACTACACACTTGAAACAAAACTAAACTATGGTATATTAAATTTTATCTTGGCTCTTCCCCCTGGAAAAAAAAAAAAGAACAAGAAACCACGGAGGTATATAACCCCTAAAAAATAACGAGCCTGACTTGAGATGTTGCTGGTATTTTTCTGACCTAATTGAAAACATATTATTTTGTGAAAGACATGACATTAAGCAATTTTTTTTCTCCCACGCTGCCTATTTTGCTTGCAAAGATTAGCTTTTAAAAGGTAATCCTTCATGCCAAATCTCTTCTGAAAACACGCTGTAAGCATGTGCACGGCTAGGAGCGTGGCAAAATGTGGTCAAAAGGACGCACAGGCAGATAGGGAAGAAGGCCTCCCATTTCCCAGCAAGGAAGAGGGGCAGAAAAGCTTTTGGACAGATGGCATTTTGGAACAAAAAATGTCTCTCTAAAGCTCTGGTTGCAGAACATGACACTTGTCAGAAGAGGGACTCTTTCTTTTGTTGTGTTTCTCGGTCCCACCTCTTTTCTGCCTTCATTTGTCTTTCACTACCTTGACAGTGAGCTTTTCATGGCGATGGCTGTCTTCTTGCGTATGTGTGGGGTTTTTTTATGTTCATAAGCAGAGGGGAATGTGATGCTTTCTGTCTTAGCATAACAGCAGTTAATACTGAGGTGACTGCCACTGGATGCAGCAAGGATTCTGCCTTAATTTGAAAAGGCATATTGAAAATTTTACACATATATCGGCAACTATTGTATAATAAATTTGAGAGTAACAGTGAAAGTCTCTTTGGTTTGTACAAGACTGGTTACACCTGTTGACCTGCCCATAACTGCTCCATGAGGTTTTTTATATTTATATTTGCACAGATTTATCCTGTGTACTTTGGGGGCCTTTTTTAAGAGACGGGACATTACTCCTGCTGTCTCTCCACTTATGGACAGGACTTCAAAAGAATTTCTTTCCATGAGCATTAATGTGTGATAATGTTTAGTTTTTCCACATCTAATTAGAAGAACAGGGAAGATACTACTCTGAAACCTTTGGCCCAGAGACAAAATATCCCACATCTTGGGCAAGTGCTCAGACTGCCATGCAGTGATACAAAATGAAGGCACTGGTCCTTCCCCCTTTGCCCTGTTACTGATGGACTCTGGGCAGCTGACATGTGAGGTCTAGGGTTTGCTGTCCTCAGCTGCGGGGTCCGAATTCTTCCTTGGTGCCCTAGGACTGTCCTGCACCAAGTTATGTGGGTGGCGATACGTAACAGCTGCTGTTTTGAAGCAAAGCAAAGTAAAGGTCATAGAGAACAAAATTCTCTTAGAAAACTCCTTTTATTCCAATAAACACATCCTAATTGCTTGGTAGTTGACACGAATGAACTGAAAGAAGACCCCGCTTATAACATCTGAAGGATGAAGGACATCCCTGGTGCTCAAACCACACTGAAACACTGTTTTCCTTGCTTACAGCTCTGAACTGCTCTCCTCTCCTGCTACTGTATTTATTGTTTAACTGAGACTAGTCCATTATTTAGCAAAGCAACTTCAGAGGCAGTTTTTAATAAAAGATACCACACAAAGTAAAGTTTATTGTATTATAAAGCTGTATGTTGCAACCTGAATGTTACTGCTGGCAAATCAACAACAAAACCCAAGTGATGATTTATACATTCTGCTCTCACTGTCAGAAATGAATTTTGCTCTTTAAGTGTTATATACTAATTTTCCTCCTCATCACATGTTAGTCAAAAGTAGCCGACCAGAAAGGCACTGCCATTTCTTTGCCTGGACATTAGAGAAAACTCCATGTATCTACAGACTTCTGTGCAAAGTGTTTACTGAGGCATTAATGGCCATTGCATGAGTTTGACTGATCCCTTGATGACTGGCTCTCTCCGTTTGTGAAAAGCAGAGTTGTCTCTGTCCCTCTATTTCTCCTGCCATAATTCTGACTCATGTCTTAGACTTTTGTCACCCCATGCCAGTCACCAGCGTTGGTCACATGAGTCTGTCATTTCAGTAAGTGCGGGAAAAACTCTGATGAGATGGACAAGCAAACAAGAAAATGATGTGTATAAAGATCACACTTATGATTTCAGCTGTTTTGAATGTGTTCTCTCTATCAAGAAAAATAAAATGACCTTTCTATGACTACTTACAAAAGTTATTGATTCTTTAACTAAAGCTTTTGCAACACTGTAAAAATTTGAAACATAAATATATTTATTATCCATGATTTTCAAAATAAACATGCATCTTAGGGCACTGGGAATAGCAAAAAGGCTTTTCATATACTGCTGAAAAAAAAAGTTAACAGATTATTTTTGGCCTTTTTACGACAAGGTTTTTATTTTCCTTACGATATATGTACAACTATAGACGTTGTACAGCTGCTAAGTTGGATACTGCCACCCCCACTTTTGCAGCCTCAGCTACTGCTCCATTAGCACGGAGTGCTGCTGAGCCCTGGGCCAGCTCTCAGTGCAGCTGACTGCTCTGGGTTTATCCAGACAGCATGGCTCTCCAGAGATCCTCCAGCTCTACGTGTCTTCTAGTGTCTGGACTTTGAGTATTTGCATTTACGATGCACTGTCTTCCAATCCTTACAGGAATGGGACAAATGGATACACGGTTTGGTCCTAAGTTTGAGTACAAAATACTTTTAGCAGTCTAGGCTATAAATCCTTGGGCTGGATGAAGGGAGAGTTTATCAGGGAAGAGATTAAGTTTAAATCCAGCGTTTCCATATTGATAGCAGCATTATTACTGCCATCAAGTGCATGCACTGCATATCTCACTAGTAAGTAGTTCTAGCATATCATTTAGCTTCAAGGTCTGTTCAAAAGATTTTTTTTGTTGTGCTCTTGTTAGCTTTGTATTGACCTTGCCTTCTTCCCCTTCAGTTCTTGTTTGTTCGAGGGACAAGTGTTAGAGTAATTTTATAAGCATTTACAAAGACAGAGCTAAATCTACTCAGCCATCTCATGTCATGGTGCACAAATACTCCAGCTGAAAACTCAGGTATGTTATACAGCTATATTTTAAGCATATATATATTTATATATGCATTTCAGTAGGTTAATAATTCATATTTGGTTTGTCTTATTTAGGTCTGGCCGTTGCAAGGGGAAGTGCATTGGTGTTCTTGTTGGCTGAAATGTCATTGCAAACAGATACTTATACAGTCACTCATACTTACCCTTAGCCTCTGCAGTTAACCTGATCCAGTTGCTCATGGTGCTTCTTGGTGGCTAGCCAAGGCCCTGGGGTGTGGATCTGGGCTTCTGTCCAATATGTTTGGATGATTTATGGGTGCACATGCAAATAATATCTGCAAAATGCTTCCTTTTTCAGATTATACAGTCTGACATCTTCAAGGATTTACATCATGTCCTCCTTTTTGGCCTCCAACAGTGCCGCTCTTTCTGAAACTTCTCAACAGTGTCTCTCTCCCTCATCCGTATCAAGGGTGACACTCTTTCTTAATCCTACCAGCAGTGTCACTGTCGTTCAAGACCAATTGTGCAATGCAGCTTTTTCTCTTATGACATGCTGAAGGTTGAAACTGCTGGACCTCTACAAACCCATTGTTCTTTGGCTGATTCCACAGATTGCACCTGGTCAATATTATGCACAAACGATCTTTCTTCTGCTTGTTGAATATCATGCACAAATGATCATCCATGTACCTTGTGATCAAAGCACAGTCACCTTCATCAGCTGCATAGTAGTCCTAACAAGTAGAACATGCTGGAGCATTTGTTGATTAATGAAGTTATTTTAAACATAATTCCTGGGTGGTATTTTGGTATTCCTGATAATAGAAGACCAAAACAGTAGTATATTTGCATAAAGCAAATGAATGGAATGTCTTTGCAGCTTGTCTCCTTAATTCCTTGTCAGTCTTGGTTGGTCTTGGTAAAGGGTTTGAAGGTTTGGCACAGATCTCTGCATCTTGGGTTTTTATAATTGGCTTCCTTAAGTGACATACTATACAGGCTTAAATTACGGCTATTCTTGCTTGTTTGCAGCCCTCCAGCCATTTCCTACAGGCATTTCAGTATTAACACTCTATCCACCTCTCTCTCAGCCTCAGCACTACACAGAGTAGGGGTTATCTCAGGATCTGACTTTAGGTATCTACTATAGGTGCCCAAATTAGGAATCAGCATAGACAGTCCAGGTGCTGCTTCTCTGCGCAGACAGCCTAGGTTTCCAGCTCAGGAACCTGCCCCAGACTCCTTAAGTTGGATCATGTTGCAGCAGGATGGAGCTGTTCACTGTGTGCTTTGAAATTATTCAAATGGTTAAACATGTTCAACTGTACATCATTATATATACATTATATACATCATTACTGAGTGAAAATAAGGTGAATATTTTTCAATTGTGCAAATAATCTGTCCTATCTTGCACATGTTTAAATAAAAACCTGCAATTAGGATGGGAGACTGTTGCATTTTTCTTCGCAAAATCTTGGTGATAAACTTTGGTGACCAGTGTTACAAATATCATTGCAGTCACATAGGAACATAAATTACCACTTGAAATGAAACTATATTTGCTGAATTATTTTTCTTCAATACATGGGAGTTCAGATGGCTTGAAAAATGGACTGAAATTGGTCTTGGTTGTAAAACAACATTGATCCTCATAAGATGAAAAACCTCTCATTTCTCCTTTTAAAAGCCTAGTGTGTTGCCATAAAATGACTTGTTTCACATGAATGTCTTAGCTCTACGATTAATGATAAAACTGAATAACTTTTTTTACAGTACAGGAAAATGTTTAGCTCTATTCAAAAGAAAACACCAAAAGGAGGGGTGGGAAGTTCATCAAACGGGTAAGAAAATTTGAGAGAAAAATTTTTTGGTGACCAAATATTACAGTTTTGCAAATTCTGGCCTTTGTTTTGTTGCTTGTCTCTATATAATGCTCCCATGAAGTGTAATTTGTATAACTGTGATGATGTCAGTAGGTGTAGAATGAAAAGTGCTGCAGAAAAGTAGGTTTTGTGTGTATAAGTGTGTGATGGCTTTATGACTTCATATATGTTGGGAGTGGGTTCAGGCAAAGAGTTTGATGCATAAGCTTTATAATGATAATTTCTAAGGAATCCCCTCATAACTCAGCAGTGCCTCACTCCAGAACAAATGGAGCTTTGCACTCATGGCTTGCTCCGCAGCAGCTCCCTTGCTCCTTGGCTCTCACTTAGCCAAGGCTTCAGCTTTTGCCGGTCCTGTTACTCTTCATTTGTGGCTACAGCAGTGCCCCAGCAGCCCAGAACTTTAATGACCTCAGGCCCTACCTGAAACATGCAGAAGTGGTTATGGTGCAACTCATAGGTGCCATTTGGGATTCTCCAGGGTACCTGAGACACCTGCCTGGGCCTGGCAGATATGCCATGGGATTTAGGAGAGATCTGTGCTCTTCCAAAGGGGCAGGTGCAGGCCAGGTGGTTACTCTGGGGCATCCAAAATAGTGCTGGCTACCAGTGCTCAGGCAAATACATCACGCTGTCAGACTCCCTCCATAATCAAGGGGGAGCAATAATCATTTTTAGAGGATGGTTCAAGATACTAGGTAAGTTGAATCATGCTGCTATTTCCTTTTCTGTCGACTGCAGAAGACTCTTCAGATGATAATGCTCCTAACGCTAAGCACCTCAGTTTGATTAGGTTTGGGTTTGTATATCTAGCTGTTCCAGATGACACGGTAACTGTGCAGAAAAGCATATGCTGATTCTAATTAGTTTCTGATTAGACCCAGGCAAAGTGTTTTTCTCTGAATAACGTATTTACAAAAAAACCCCTACCGTTTCAAGGTGGCTGAAAAAAAAAACCATATTTGTCTGAGTTTTGCCAAAAGACTGGGTTACATAAAATTGACAGCAAGCTGTAGGGAAAAGTCAGAGGAGTTTACTTTGATCTTTTTCTAAATGGCTGTCTGCTGGGTGAGGAGTCTCATACTGACAGGGGCAAAAGGGGAAAGACACCACATTGCCAGAGGAGGAGAAATGTGCTGCCTCTTCTTCCTCATACTCCTGCAGCTTGCCTGCTGATAGTCATTCAAAGCCTTATTCTCTATATTCTGCAAATCCTGGTTAGAAGCCTGTTAGTCCTTGATGATGGTGGATTGACTGGTAGACTGAAGCTGTGGTACATCATGTCACTTGACACTGCTTTTCTCTGCTGCTGGTTTGTTTTTATTCACTCGCAGCCTCGGAGCAGATGTGAGCTGGCTGGAGGCAAAGCTGGCCTCCCCGTGCTGGGGCTGCACCTCTGCCTTGCTCAGAGTGCTGCAGATGAGGGCTTACCTTCTTCCCCTGCTGAAAAATTGTCTCTTCTCATCCTTCCCAGGGATGTGGGGTGAACATGAGGATCATCTGATAAAGTTGCCTCAGCCTCTACTGCTGATGCTGCTACCTTTGTACATTTAAGCCAAGAAGGACCTGGCTTAGAGAGGAGATTGGGGCTTAAGTTTCCCTCTTACTGAGTCATTCTCATTCTATATTGAGTATTTCAGAACATCACATAAAGCAGAAAGGCATCAATGGGAGGGATTACAACCCCATCAAGAACAGGTCACAGCTTGTTCATTAGGAAGCTCTCCTGGAGCAGGGCTGTCCCTTATGTGGGACCCACATAGCCCTAACATGGGTGCAGCAACTGCTGGGCAGCTGGCCACAAGACGTGCTGCCTCCTTCAGCAGGCTCATGAGTCTAGCTTATTTTCATTCTCTTTCTCTTTTTTTGTCCTCCAGAGAGCAAATGTCAGGATGACAGCACATTTTTGAGGGGTATTGTTTTGCTGGCTTGTTTTGACAAGGATTGGCACATAGCATGGCTCCATCCCTGGGAGCATGTCTGTGTGTGAAATAATGAGCAGCAGTCATTGCAGAGCTTTCAAACTCTGCACACAAAAGGCAGGGGTAACCTGAGATATCTCAGCCTAAGCAGCCAGGAGTGCTGAGGCTTTAAGAAGCACCTCGTGCTCTCCATTAGCTACACAGGGAATAAACGACGGGTCTAGAGGAGAAGGACTGCTTCCCTCAGTGCTGATCCTATCCAGCTGCAAGACAAATATCTAAAGAGGGAGGGCCAAATGCTCTCCCCCCTTCTTCACTTTATGCATTGGCAAATGCTAGAAAAAGCAGATGCAGTAACATTAAGATACACTAATAAAGTATTAGTAAGAGACCTTGGGAATTCAATTCACTTGGGAACCTGAGTAAATTGCCTTTTAAAGGCTTTCTGTGTATCAACAGGGATTGCTATAGAGGGGATGTTTAATTTATTTGCTTGCTGTATTAAATCAGATAATTTACACAAATTATCAGCCATAAATTGCCCATGGAGGAAATCAACCTGATCTTTATGAATTAGTTTATCTGTGACCCGTTTTAAGCTACCTGATAGGACTTTGATGCATAATTAATTAATTAAACAGGACAAATGTTGTCACTCTGAATGAGGTTCTAGCTTACTCATCTAACGAATCACAGCTGTAGGTGTTCATCTCATTGGCCATGCATTACTCCATGATATACTCCTCATCTGAAAGAGTGCTCACTCTCTCAAAAAATCTATAAAATATTCTATTTGATACCCATCAACCCAGTTGCTTATTTCTATACTGCTGAACTCATTTCCTCTGAGATAATTGAGTCAATCAGTTTCTCATTATTTAGCTGATCCAGCTTTGGTATTTTAATTTTAGTTATTCAATAATTTCTAGTCTATCAGCTTCTAACTTTGATATACACATGTTTATTGCTGTATATTAACAAATTCCTTATTATTAATTTTGATGCAGTTGATATTTTATCACTAAGAAACACCTAACCATTACTTGTGAAATTTCTCTGTGTTTTGAATTATTTTTATAATGGATTTATTAGTAGTACATATAAATAACCTGAACTGGAAAATAGACATACAGACATTTATATACAAAATTATGGACACTAAAACTCAGTTTAGTGGAAAGTTGAAATAGCTATTTGCCAGTTGTTATGGCTAAAGAATAGTCAGATATTTAAATGTCTGTGTTACGATGACACAAAATTATTTGTAACTATTACCATATATATTCAGCAACTAGAAGAGGGATAGGTACTTAACAGAAAGGAGAGAAGATCATGATATACAATATTCACTATATAATTTTAGGCATAAGTTGATAAACAAAAGAGAGAGTGTGAAAAGAAAAACATTCCTACCACAGAGTGTCCCCATTTTTCAAAATACTTTCTTTTTGTCAAGGAAGTTGTTCTGCCTCTTTTTTTCCTCTCCATTTAACTGTGGAAACTTTCAGTGTGGAATCCCAGAAAATCTCTGTATAAAAAGTTCTTTACTTGCAGCAGGTCTAGAAAGCCACCTTTTGAGTTCCCTGGCTTTTGACACTTTAACCCCCTTGTCTTCAAGGATGTGGCTGTGATAAATTAGGACTGAAAAGATAACTTTCAAAGCAACTTTGAGCTAGTACTTAGTTTGCTAACTTGGGCCCTGAAGCTGTCCTTTAGCTGGAGCTATACGGAATTAGCGCACTCCACTTGGAAGCCGTTTCATGGTGACTTGTGATATAAGCATCTTTTTATTTAAGCACTTTGATCATGCTGTTGTCCTTAAGACACAATTATCTGTAACTTTGGTGTTATTGGCCAACTTGAATATGTGGTACATTTATGTCCTGATTGCACAGTGACTGAGAGGCACATGCAAACTCATGCTCCTTTACCACAGTGTCTTAGGGAAGGAAACCCCCTCCTGGGCTCTAGCAAGCAGCATCCTCATGACTGCAATGTTTTGGGGGCTGAGGCGTGCCCTTGCCTGACATGATCCCAAGATGAAGGACATTACAGTAGACATTGCCCACTGAGGTTCTGCCTACACAGCTGGCCTTTGCTGCTGAACTGCAAGCATTTATTGACTTTATCTGGCAACCTGATGTTCATGCTTTACCCTTCTGACTGCTAAGATACTGCCTGTGAATTTAATGCAGGGGGTGAGTATGCTGTTGCAACCAGAAACATGGTGAAAAATACAACTTCAGCATGAAAAACTAGAAAATCAAGAAGGTAGTGACAACAGGCCAGGCACAAGTCAAGCCAGCTTCTGGAAAAGGTCAGTCCAGTGCATACAAGAAAGGAAGAAACCTTGGGCCAATGAACTTGCATAAATTAACTTTTGGCACTCTATTCCCTCTTGGGACTTTAGACACTGTAACACTAGCAAAATGCAGACAGAAGCTTCAGTTCATAGTCTCTTCATTTAAAAAAAGAGAAAAAGTTGAACAGAGAAAAAGCCCACCAGGAACACATAAAAGGGAAGAGAAAATGACTGCCGAGGAATTCTTTCCCCTGTCTCGCTTCTACCTTGTGTGATCAAAATGTCTTCCCAGTAAGCCATGCCTTTTTGTCCCAGGTTTACTTTGATGCCAACCACCCCAAAGACAAGCTCTATGGAAATAATCTGATAGAGCACTTTCTGCAAAAAGTGGACAGCATGCCCAGTCAAAATCTCCTCCACTGCCATGCCATTCTTCAGACTTAGTGATCTTATATGATCATCAAACCCTTCCCAGAGTCCTCTCAGAGCAATTTCTGCCCTTACAAAATGCTCCTTATCTTTCAGCTCTCTGCTCTGATCCAACACAATGCAGTTGCTACCTCCCCTGCTTTTCTGCAGTTCTTAACTGTGGTAAGTAGTACCTAGGTAGTACTTCTAGTAGTAGTACTGGTAAGTAGTCCATAGTGAGTACTAGTAGGTACCTAGTAGTACCTAGTACGTCAGATGGAAGTAAATCATGAGCTTCAGGTCTACAAACTAACTCTCAGAACTTAGAAGCTCTGAGGTGTTGGCACTAGTTCTAGAAATTGAAAAGATTTTTATTCATATGCATTCTTGTTTTTGTTGGTAAGCATAAAATACAGCAATTAGCAGGCACTTCCAGAGTGCTCTTCTCCTACCTGTTAAGGAACAATGCAAATTAAAACTTAAATTGGGCTTCATGTATTGTATATTAATAGATCAATTCTCACCCAGTACCAGTGGAACAGAGACAGCACTCAGATTGTTTGCTAATGTGTTTCTAATATGAGACAGCCCTTGAAATGCAACATTGCATTTAAAAGTGACCTAAAAGCCATTCAGAGAAAAATTCAGATGGGATAAAAATGCTGATGAAGTGTGTATAAATATTTACATGTCTGTTAAGAAGATGAAGCTCAGTACTAATTTTAGCACTGTGGCAACACCAAAGAGGGCAGGATAGCTTTATGGTTATTCTGAACTTTACTTTGAGTGAACATACGGTAAGTATCACTGAGCTCCAGGTCCTCCACTGTCCTTGGAGAGCAGTATATGTAAAGATGAGATTTGTGATCCTGCAAACCACTCTGCACTGACAGAATGTGTCACTGCCAAATTGTCACCAATGACCCAAGATGAAATGTCTTCCCAAATTGCCATTCTCTCTGTGCTTTGCATAGTTTCAAGAATACTGCCTGTGAGAAGACAAGAATGACAAATCAAAACATACAGAGTAACTTGCATTCAGCAGCATGAAGGGATCAGGTATACATGTGTACCATGGAGACACATATGGCTGGGTTCGTCAGGTCAACTTCGTTTATAGGCAGCAGGGAGGAACAAGCATCTCCAGGATAAACAAGGGAGGACGAAGCACCTCCCATCCTAAATAAGATGTCAAGCATAGGTTGGACAAACCATATCTGAAAATACATCTGCTAACTAGGCACTTGGAATGACTAGCTTAGACGTAGATTGTAGATATTGGAAAAATCAGGTGAGGATGAATACCACTATGTCAGACTTCTCATTTTTCAGAGTATGTATGTTATGGCAATACTTACTGCTCGAGGTACTTTTGATCAGTCCCAAAAGTTATTTGCTTCTGGTCCCGTCTTTCCTGTTGAGGTAAGCATATGTTTTGCTTTTCAGTTCTGAGTCTACTTTAAGTAGATAAATGTTGCACCATTCCAATGTTGTCCCTTACTGAATTAAAATTTGTCATTTTCCCTGAGGAGAGAACTGAGCATACAGTGTAGAATTTCTTTTCATTACACTTCTAGATGTGTGTATCAGCAAAAGCTTGTTTTATAGAGCATACTTTATGCAGAGTTGAGGGTTATGAAATATGAGATGGTTTAGCATTTCAGCTGAAACCATATACCACATTTGCTACATCATTATGCTGCTGAAGGAGAATAAGAGAAATTAGTTCACCTACTTACTGTTCATCAGGTACCCAAATGCTGTACTCTTTACTGCTTTTCTGAGCTAGATATGTTTCTACATTTTTAGAGGAAAAAAGGGTTTGAATCTTACTGAAACTTCTTAGTTCCTCAAGTCAGATGAAATGTGGGTTTATGGCAAGCTTCAAAAATATAATTAGAGGAGGCAATACACAACCCTGCTAGGAAGTTTAGATCCTTCTACTACAGACATGCATTTTTGTTACAATAGACAAATCTCTTTGTAATGAAAGCAGAGTAGTCTCAAAGCAATTCAGATGTATTTCTGCAGCAATGGTGGAAAGATCTTATGGCCCAGTCAATTTTTGTCACATACAAGATATGAGGGCATTTTTACCCAACAGGAAATAATTTTGTTTCATGCTGTTTATCATCCATGTCATGCAATCTATCAGTCTCAGTGTCTCATATTTTCCAGCACCAATTACGTGAGGACTCCAAAGCTCAAGTCTCCAGTATTTCCCAGAAGCAAGAAGCTTGGGGAGAAAATTAAGAGATCCATCATAAGCCTATGCAGCTCACTCTGGTTCCTGCAGTATCCTGAACTTAAACAGGGGCCCTGAACTGCAGCTAGACAAAAGACATCAAGGAACTCATGTGTATGGGTGGCTCCTCTGCAGCCTTTCATGAAGAAGAAATATTCACCAAAAAAAACCCCAAAACCCCCCAAAAAACAGACAAATGGAGAATTTTTTTACTTGAGTGAGAGAAAATGAACATCTTTTTCAAAAGTGAGAGAAAAGAGGCATGAGAATCAGTATGTGAGAGAGAGAGAGAGAAGATGGCTAAAGTGAAGAAAAGAAAAAGTGAATATTACCTAACATACTAGAGAACAATCTCACTCTGGATCTCCTTCCAGTTAGTTTAATGGTAACACTCCTGCCTACTTCATGGAATAGGATAAAGCCAAAAGCAAAGACAGCATTGCCAATGAGCATATATCCTTTAGGGAATTAAAGATCACTCTGATAGGAGTGTTTAGAAGAAACAGGCAGGCTTTAACTCTACTAAATTAATTAAGTAACAGCATACTTCTCGTTAATGGCTAAACTTTACACAATATTCATCATCACCATTTTGTATACAAACCTCTTAGTCTTTAACACTTATCTTGAATTAGGTGTGAATATGCAATATCAAAGAGCTGAATGCTGTGTAGTTAGCGTAGATGGCTACTGTCCCTGGTGGTCCTTTGTCACCAAGGTTGAAGCGATCAGGGTTGAGAGCTCACCCATGAGAGACATTGGGGCTGAAGTGGGCTTGTCTTTTATAATTTGTCTTGCTTATGCCTTCTGTTTTTCTGCTATTGCCATCTCCTTCCCCCCAGAAGGGGGTCTCCTCTGCGCCTGATACTGTTTATCTTGTTTTTGATTTTGCCAGTCATCCTTCTTGTGTGTTTGGGAAGATGTCCTGCCTACTTGCTGGCCATTGTACTTATCTTGTCCTTTGTCTAGTAGCTTTTTGTCACATATTAATCCTACATACAATGACACCCATCTTTCTTTCTCCCTATGATGCTCTTCTTGCTTGCATACTTGAGGGAAAATGATCGCACATTCTGACTATGCCATCATCATGTTACAAACCAGTTAAATAGTGTTGCCAGTTATACTATTTTAGTGCTTATATTCATGATCAAGGCAAGTTAATATTCACTATACCCAGACTAGTACGTTTATAATTTGTAGGAGGTCACAGACCTCTGTATTGGCTACTAGCGAGTGTCTCATAGGCATCGGTTACAGTTGGGGGTTCTTACTGCGATGACAAAAACTATACGCATGAAAGGAGAGTGAGAGCTCAAGCATAGAGAGATGTCTGTCTTGTCACCTAAAACAACTGTCTGAGCAGCTGGGTTCAAAGCAAAAGTCAGGAAAGTCACAGGTAGGAAGCTTACATATTAAGGCCCTAAAGGAAGAGAGACATTTCTGACATACACTAAGGTTGTTGCTTACCCCAGTCCAAATAAAAACTTGGGAGTCCTGACTCTTCAGCAAATCGGAGATGCCTTGGACACTGTAAGGCTTTTTGTAAAATCTGAGAAACCAAAGTCTGAGGTTTTATTTTGAAGGAGCTTTGAAGCTTGCTTCTAGGCTTAGCAACTTTTCAGTTAAGGACCACAGTCAATAGGCAGGAGGATGATTTCCCTAGAAACTCCAGATTATCTCATTTAAGCTGTATGCAACGGTGACCTTCTATTCTTACTAATTTGGAAATACCATAATATAACAGACACCTTGTTAGTTCCTCTCAGTGTATACCAATGTACCTGCAACCAGCTGAGCACCCAGCACCATGATTACCCAGGAACCCAGAGACTGTCTCCTCTTACCCTTGTTCTGCTCCAGGCTGACCCAGGTGTTAGCTGGGTCTAAACCAATCCACACAACAAAACGTTAGTTTTCATTGCAGGGGCTGACACATCAAGTTCCAGATCTCATGGGGATGAAAGCTAACAGATGAAGTAGGACTGTTCTTTTTAAGTAGCTCATTTAAAGCACTTTTTGATGAGGTTAGGGCACTGGGGTGCTGTGTTCGTAACTACCTGATGTGCAGTGAGACTAAATTAAGATTCCTATGCTATTGAACTGCTCACCACTGTGAATGGTACAAACGGATACAGTCCTTAAGAATTTAATTTGGATCAAAGGCGATGCCTGTAATGTATCTGAAAACGTAAACCTTGGGCAGTTCTGACCTCTAAATTCTCTAAATTCCAATGAACAGTAGCTATAGGACTATTTTATTTCACAATGCAGTACTAATTTATCAGTGATTATCTTGAACTTTATCCCTTTTTGATTTTATAGAGTTAACAGTTGATGAAACCAGGATAGCACAGTGCAGTCAGTATTGCTGGAACTCATGTAATGATTAGCTTGACAACATACCCTTAAAGTGAAAGGCAGAAATTTGCTCCAAAATTTATTCCTTTTTTCATGCATCCACGAGAGGAAGAAGTAATAATAAAGAATAATTTTGTGAAATGAAGGTTCAGATTAATTCTATACTTTCTCTCTATAATTTCTTTAGGTACTCAACCTAGCTTAGGAAGTAGTCTCCCTCTCAGTCTAAATATAAACTCCCTAGAGAGAGAGAGTGGCTACTTTAGGGGATGATTTACAGCAGAAATATGATTTTGAGTGCTCTGAGATTGCATACAGGAATACAGCTGTCTCCTGGTATCTTGCCATGGCTTGTTTCCTCAGCAAGGGAGCCACTTGGCATGAATAAAAGCAGAGCCTGTGGCAGTCTGCGATGCAGGTATTAATCCCACTGAGTAGGGCTCTGGAGTGAAACTGGGTGAGCTGCAACATGGCAATACTTTCCTCTCCCCATTGTGCATACAGGGAGCTAAGGAAAAACAGGCTTGGTTGGAAATACTAAGCGAGTGTCTAAAAGCAGGTGGTGGGAAAGCCCTCCACCATGTTCATTGTTGGTCAATGATTTTCCGGAATGACAAGGCAAGTGTTCGTACCATGCCCATTTTGCTAGTATCTGATGCTTCGTCCTTCCCTTTTAAAAGGAGTGACAATACCTACTGAATGAAGCTGCAGCCTTTCGTAATCGCTTTGCCCTCTTTTTGTAGAAAACTAGATGGCTACATCAAAACAGCCATCTTTGTCACATGGAATATTTTGGGGGTGATGTAAACCGTTACAATTACTGTGATATAGAGGCATGGCAGCTGAAGGTTTCAGTTTTAATATAGTTACATAAGCTTAATTTTCATACCAGTAGGAGATCAAGATTAAATCTGGCATGTTTTCTCTGCATTAATACTGTTATCTAATTTTCCTTTTTTTGGCATAAATGTATATATTAATAGTACATTAAATGTTAGTCTTCAAACTTTTTATATTTTATTTGAAAGGGAATATGCTTTCACAAAAAGTGTTATCAATTTAAAAACTGTTTAGTACTATATCTTTCTTCTAAGTACTAGGATTCATTATTTACATGACTGTTGGCCTCACTTATTTAAGGAGGTCCTACTTATTCAGTTTTGGGAAGGAGCATGAAGGAAGAAGGTTTATGGGAAAGTCAGTCTATTGCACTGAGTCATATGCAAACATCTTCTGATCACACCTGATATGATGTCAGCAAATTTCAAGGCATGGGAGAAAGCATAAAAGTGGGTGAGTGCCAGAACATGCTAGAGAGAATGGAAAGTTTATACAAGACTGGGAATCAAAACAAGCTAAAATGCTCATATTTAGTAGGCCAGGAGTGTGCTAATTCACAAACATGCAGTTCATCCTCTTGGCTGGGATGTGGGAATGTGGCAATTGATGCATTTGCTTCTTTCAAAATGTCTTTGCACCATGAAAAAGCAATTCTTTGCTTTCCGGACAATTAAGAACTATAAAAGGTGCTACATACAATTTAGAGGTTCACTCAGAAATGACTGATGGGTTTTTGTGTGACAGTAGGCTCTGGAGACAACTTCTGCCCATCGCACTGTGAGGTTGGGGCTAGCTTCTCATGCTAAAGCCCACTGGGGCTTTCCTGTCTGTCCTTTTGAATGTTGCTGGGCAATGTGATCATGCAGAGATCTGACATGAATGCATGGTATGATCTGACACCTCCTAATGGGATCGAGGATGGCGTGGGGTTCTCAGGAGCCACAGACCCCCTGTTTGGCTGCCTGGGTGCAGATATCCAACAGCCTGCCCTCCCATGGGGCTGCCTATAGGCTCTGCCCAGAGCCAGTACACAGCCTTGATCCCGTCCTTACAGGAAGGTAGTGATGGCTTTTCTTTCAGATAAAAGATTTCACTCTGAGAATAGCAAGAATATCAAGGATGAGAAGTAATGGACTCAAGCTGCACCAGAGGAGGTTTAGATTGGATATTAGGAAAAATTTCTTTACTGAAAGATTGGTGAGGCATTGGAATAGGCTGCCCAGGGAGGTGGTGGAGTCACCATCCCTGGAGGTATTAAAAAAGTGTGTAGATGTGGCACTTCGAGACATGGTTTAGTGGTGGACTTGGTAGTGTTAGGTTAATGGTTGGACTAGATGATCTTAGAGATCTTTTCCTACCTCAATGATTCTATAATTTTATGATTCTATAAGTGGTGGAGTTCTTCTTAACTGTTTTCTGACCTTTTAGCTCCTTTCTCTGCCTGTCATATTCTGGTAACATCTTTTAGACTGACGGCCAGAAATTTCAAATCTGTTATCTAAATTGCATAAATTGATGCTTCTATTTGTTGCTCTTTGAACGTTCAACTTGCATTTATATGTGTAAATGCCTACTTATATATGATCAGCATATTTTTAAAAATTACTAGTGATTTTCATGGTGATAATGTACCACCTTAGTGCCAGTAGTTGAGTGGTAAAGGTTTTTAGTGACAGAAGAACAGTGGAATTAGACTTGAATAATTTCTGAGAATTATTTTAATGCTAGTTTTTGCTTTTGTATGTTTTTTCATGGGTTTATTTTTAAACTATTCATAGGCAAAAAAAGACATGAAAGAAGAGCTAGAGTAGAAAAAGACCATAAGCCCTCACTATTCATATTATATCAACTATTAGAAAGTATCTCCAAACCTTCTAGGCTTCAAAAATGGTTACTTCATTAAATAAGAAACATAGGCTAGACATGATGTTTCTTGCAGTGGACACAGAATTTTAAAGTTACCTGTTAATAGTAAAATTCAAGAGCTGAGAAAAAAGGATTTGAAGAAAGTAAGACACAAGTAATATTAATTCCTAGAAATGATTTTGAAAGTCTTAAACTGGAAGTGAAAAATGAGCTCATTATGTAAAATCTTAAGAGCCTTACTCCAGGTGAATGACTAATAGAAATATCCCAAATATTTCCAAAAGCTTAACAACTGTTCTGGGCTACATGGGTAAAATTAGGAGAGGATTCTGTGGAAAGTGTCAAGTATGTGGTCAGAAAATCTAAATATAACTCCTATTTTCATCTGAATAAAAGGGCAAAGATGTTTCACCTTTGCAATATATAAATGAATCTAGTCAAGCTGAAACTTTTTTTTAAAATAAAAAATAAAATATCAGAAAATACAACGATGAATGGATGCATTTAGGAATTCTGTTTGTTCCTAGTCCAAGACTGGTGCAGATCTTTCTGAATTAATGGAGGAGTAGTAGCTGCAAAGTCTTATAGAATTAAATGTTTTCCAATGCATTGAAGACTATGTGTTTGCACACTGTACATTGTGTTGTGCTTGGTAGGAGATCCCTGGTGAATTTGTAATAGCTAGGTAACTAATTCAGGAGATTATTTTTAAATATCAGTTGGACTCATTGTTTCAAGGGTACAGCATGAAAAGCTAAACTGGTTATTAAACAATTCGGTACAATGAACTTGACTTAAAAAATGTCCTGGAAGTTTCAAAAGAACTATATATAGCATTGTGAGAGTACTGTAGCACAATTCAGGATGATTTATTAGGATCACCAGTTCTAAGGCTTATGGGCAGAAAGATAAAACCTTCACTCCTGACACCTTGAAAACCTTCTGAGACAGAGACAATTAGCCCTGTAGAAGTTATAAAAAGAAGCATCGGTCAGGAAAATGCTTTGATGAGAAAGCTGCCCAGTCATCTTCTTTGAAGACAGAGAAAAGGTGAGCTTTGAAAATTAATGTGCTGGCACCTCCTACGAAAAAATATGGTTTCCTCTACTGTAAGGTTACACGCTGCAGCCTTGCTAACTATAGCAGAAGCAAGGGGATACTGTTGTAGAAGGAAGGGGAAACAGGTAAACACAGCCAGCAATGACATTGTCTTTCTTTTCTTGAGGTCAGAGAGAATGTTATTGCAAAGGTAAGAAATTGTCCCTCTGGTTGCTGGGAATACAAGATCCAGGAAGTGCCAGCACAGCTCTGTGTGGGAAACGTACAGTCAGCTGCAGGAAGAATCTGGTAGAGAATAAAAAAGTGGGGATGTAAGGAAGCCATAGTGTTTGAGCAGTAGTAAGTGATGATAAATTTCTTTAAAACCAATGGGAATAGAAAATTCTTACCAAACCCAAGAACTTTGAAGTTCTTTACCTGGATATCATACATTTATTGCACGTTTTAGAAAGTGGTGTCTTCATTTTTACATCTTCTCCATCTTGGCTGCTGATCCATTTAATTTCCATTAAACAAACAAACAAACCAACACCAAAAAGAACCCCCCAAAATGCAACAGCTATCATAGCAAAAGGATGATGATGTCTTCCATATATGACTTACCTTGGAATTAGGTCCAGGGAAAAAAAGAGGCTTTGCCTTGTGAAATTATTATAGGTGTGATTATAAGAAATGACTATAGGTCCTCCTCTATAGTGGGGGACTCGTAACATCATGATTTACTCTCTGCAAACTATTAGCAATGTGATAGAAATGATACTATGTATCTGGGAATGATGGTTTTGTTATCTCAGGGCAAAACTTTACTCTTCTAAGTGGTCTGATTTTCAGACATGTTTAACATGTGCACCATGCAACAAAATCAGCAGTAAGTGCCTAACTTCTGCTCAGAGAAACCAATGGAAGCTGTGGGTGCTCAATACCAATTAAAAAAGAGGTCACTTCTTCAAAGAGGCTTACATATCAGTGTGGGCCCTTGATTTCAGATATCCAGGTTTCAACATTCTGAGTTTAATACAGATTTATAAAGCAAATCAGCCAGTGAAGAATTTATCTCTATGCTCCTCACTGCTCTTCATTGCTGCTGCTAAGGGAAAGCAGTGCCAGCTGTCTCTCTAAGCAGATAAGATTATGATGAGCTGCAGTAGTTCAGTAAATTCTTTCTCACTCATTTTATAACATACAATAAAGTATGTCTAGCAATATTTTACTGTTTTGTTCTCGGGAATATCCTTACACAATTCAAGAGATAGTTTTATTAGGATTGTTACAGGTCAAGGATTGTCATTAAAATTCGCAGAAGGCAATGGACCAAATTATTCTGTTAATTGCACATATGCAAGCTCGCTAGGTACAGTGATGTTGTAAGGATACAGTTAAGATGAAAATGTGCCCCTTTATCTGTATAACAAATGCTCTGTAGGGAGATTAAGAGCAAAAGATGTTTGTCTAGTACATGATCAGTTGAAGGTGATTTTGAAAAAACTCCGAGCTCTTGGTGTTTCTGCCAAGAGGCCTTTGGACATAGACCTACTGTATCTTATCATATTATTTTTCATATAGTTTAGACTAAATTATAGATCATGGGTTTCTGCAAATAAAGAAAATAGTTGACTCAGATGTATACCTAAAAAGTGACATTATTTAAACAGCCTCAGTTTTGAGTAAATATTTTGAACCTCGTAGAGGTCCAGCTTCTTGAAAGATATCCCTTAGGATGCCCCCATCTCCACACTTAAACAGACATTTAGGAGTCATGACTGATATGTGAGCTCTCCGCCTCCTATTCCTCAGGCTTTGCACCAATAACACTGCAGCGGTAGCAATTTCATGCAGTTGTATCTGAACTTGGGATCTGACTGAGCACAAAGGAGAATGAGACCAGTATTTCTAACAGGTGAGGAATGGAGAGAGAAAATTCCCTTGCAAGAGTCTGTATGAAAGAACTGTCATCTGCTGGGAGTTCTGCATTGAGTCATGACACCTGCCATGCTATTGAGTTAATGAGGTAGAAAATACCTTGAATGTCAATACATGCCTGTTTTAGAGACTGGCAATTCAGGGAGGCTGAGGAAATAGAGGTTCACAGAGTGTGCAGGGAGAGCAAAGTCTGACTACACATCACCACAAGAAATACAGGACAGAGTACGTGCTAGCTGTTGAAGTCCCCATTTCTGATTTATCCAACACAGAACCAAACTTATAAGAGGTGAGTGGGTTTTGGGATATGTTAATCCCATTGTGCACAAAAAAATATAATTATAAAGAATCTGTAGTGATGACATACACTAAAGTATATAAAGTATATAAAATAGAATAAAGTAGTAACATGAAATGAAATATTTACACTATGGCAATGTCACCTGTTAAAACTTCCTTGCCCTGACAGCATTGCCAGCTCTCTCTTGCACGATTTCCATGGCTCCACCTCATAGTAGAGGGTAAGTCAAAGCCATGGAGTCTCTATATATTTCAAATACCACTGGTTTAATTGCATAAGACCTTTAGTCACTCAGGTAATCACAAGTGGGACAACCTGTTTCATTGGAAATCTGACACCAGTACTGCAACAGAAGGCTGCCTACCAAAAACTGTCTCATTGTGCATAAGTAAGATAGTGTGTGAAATTTCCTAAATCTCACCCAGGTGTCACAATAGAAGTACAGTCTCCTGCATAACCCAAAAGATGCTAAATTATGATACAACTTAATTGTGAAATTTTTCTTCGAAATTAAGAAAAAAGAATTAAGGCTCAGGGAAAGTTCCATTATGTTAAGTGCCAATATCCCTCAGTTGTCTTGTATAGGCAGTGGGAGCATAAGAGATCCCAAAAAGCATTTCAGATTAAGAAAAAATATTTCTGCCTGGAATCATAATTCGGGCTGTCTCTCCATGCTTTTCCACTGACAAGTTAAGTAAAGTAACATCAACTCTGGTACGAGTAGAAGACTAATTCATGTGACTTACTCTCTAACACCTGAGGTGTTCAAGCTGTGATAGTAATCCTCTCTCTCTCTCTCTCTCTCTCTCTCTAATCAATGAGTCTTCTGGACTTGCTCCAGTATGTCCTTCTCTTTCTTGTGATGGAGATTCTCTAGAATGGATAAAGTACTCCAACTGTGGTTTCAGAAGTACCAAAAAGTTCTTCCCTGGATCTGTTGTCTGCACTTTTACATCCAGGATGCCAACGGCCTTTGCTGCGGCTGCTGTTGCGTGTTCCATTTGTTGACCACAAGGCCCCCAAGGTCCCTTTCTGCAGAGCTGTTTCCTAAATGGCTGCCCCCCAACCTGTGCTATCTCAGGGGGTTGTTCCCACCCGAGATGAAGGACTTTGCATTTGTTTTTCATAGAATTACAGAATCATAGAATATTTTGAGATTTAAGGGACCCATAAGGTTCATCAGTCCAACTCTCTGCTCCTCGCAAGATTACCTAAAACTAAACCATATGACTAAGAGCATCATCCAGATGCTCCTTGAACTCTGACAGGCTTGTGCTGTGACCACTTCCCTATGGTTCCTGTTCCAGTGACTGACCACCCTCTCCAGGAA
>VZTL01017373.1:0-24896 GCA_013400535.1 Scopus umbretta
GGGAGGCACTACGCCTTTATTCAGTTGACTTTTTACTGAATTCACTTGCCAAGCCAGTGAGCCAACAATGTGCCTGTGCGGCCAAGAAGGCCAACGGTATCCTGGGGTGCATTAGGAAGAGTGTGGCCAGCAGGTCAAGGGAGGTTATCCTTCCCCTCTACTCTGCCCCGGTGAGGCCACATCTGGAGTACTATGTCCAGTTCTGGGCTCCTCAGTTCAAGGCTGACAAGGAACTACTGGAGAGAGTCCAGTGAAGGGCTATGAAGATAATTAGGGAACTGGCAATATCTCTCTTACGAGGAAAGGCTGAGAGTTGGGTCTGTTTAGTCTGGAGAAGAGGAGAGTGAGAGGGGATATTACCAATGCTTACAGATGTCTTAAGGATGGGTGTCAGGAGGATGTGGCTAGACTCTCTTCAGCGGTACCCAGCAATGGGACAAGGGGCAATGGGCACAAACTGAAACACAGGAAGTTCCACCTGAATATGAAGAAAAAATTCTTCACTTTGAGGGTGACAGCACTGGAACAGGCTGCCCAGAGAGGCTGCAGAGTCTCCTTCTCTGGAGATATTCAAAATCTGCCTCAATGTGATCCTGTGCAAACTGCTCTAGGTGTCCCTGTTTTAGCACAGGGGGTTGGACTACATGATCTCCAGAAGTCCCTTCCAACCCCAACCACTCTGTGATCCTGTGACACGTATGTGAGTAATCAATAATCAATCCTTTCTTTGCTTCTATGACATAATCTCAAGATCATTTACATGACACTGCTTTTCCAAAAGTAAAACATACCAAGTCTGGTGTAAGGCTCTGCTTTTATCACAAATTAAGAAATAGCAAAAAAAGTTTTTCTCTCTATATTTTTAAGTCCCTGGTGGATTAGCAAAAAAAGATGATCCAGTGACTGGATTTAGAAGATCTAGATTTAATTTCCTGTATGGATTTGAGTAAAGTCCTCATTTACAAAGAGCAGAACATTATTTTTTTAATTTATAAAGGTACAGTAGGGGTAAATTTATTTCAGGTCAGGAAGCATCTGTACTTTGATAATAGATGCAGCTTGAATTTTTTTTTTTATTTTTTTTTTTAACTGAGAGCAGGGAATGTGTTTCAGTGAAGACTGTGGATAGGTCTCAAAGTGCTGTTTTATTTCATTTTTAATACTTCACTTTGTCACTTAAACAATGCACCCTGCAGGTAAAAAGATTTTTCTACGTAAACCTTCTTGGAACAGTGAAAGATTTAGTTTGCTTTTCAGAAAACCACAAAATATTTTACAAGACAAACCTACCACCACCTACACCCTAATACCTCTAATAAGGGATTAAAACATCCCAGATAACAGGTCTGCAGAACATGGTAACATATTTCTGAACCCAACCCAATCTTGGCAAAAGTATAGTTGTTCCCCACCCTGTGGTATAGTTTGTCTTCAACAGCTCAGAGATTACAGACGGTTGACTGTTCTGGAAAAATGTCTCCAGCAGTCTGGGAGTGAAAAGCAAGCAGTTTCTTTCCATTTTTTTCTTATATTGAAAGAAATTACTTCTCACCTGCATTGTAGTATTGATTGAATGATTACTTTCTGCTTGGACCTGTGGTTTTTCTTCATAATTTGGCCACTGACTCTGAGCTGGACCCATTCGATCCTGGGACTTTGAAGCTGGGAATGTGAAATATTCTCTAGTATAGGTCTGTGTTGGGATGGGATAAGCTTCAGGTCGTGGGGGCAGAGTCTGTTCCTGAAAAAGGCAGAAAGAACATAAGGTAGAATTTTCCAATTACACAGATCTGTACAGAATATTATTCTAAACATGCATTTTCCAAATGTTTTCTTTTGGCGCATAAGAGCATTATTTGTCTGGAACAGGAGATAAAGAGGTTGTCTAGTATCAAATATAATTGTGGTTATGACTCATGGTTTTACGGTCTGAAAACAAGTACACAATATTATACAAATCTAAGAAATCACAAGGACAATTTCATGAACAAAATTTAATCAAATAACTCAAAGCTGTCTCAATCTTTCATTAGCTGTAATAAGCAAAAGCTCCACCCAGCCACTAGCACCAGCATTATGTTCAATAGTTAAGTAAGTCACTGGTTTGACTTGAGCACGCTGACGCTATCGGTAGCTAAGGAAAGTTTAATAGCCAGCATTTTGGTTGCCACTTCTGACCTCTGTACACAGATTTCCAGTAGAGACTGAGGTTATTTTGGTGGTAGTTCCAGATGCATATGCATTCTTTCCCCCGGGGCTTGGAGGCTGATCTGTTGGAAAGTTAAAGGAAGTATTTACATGACTGTTAATAATAATTTACATAACTTATTAAAATAATAATATTCACAAAATAACTCTGATTTTTCCTTTGAATAGTTCTAACACGAGTCTTGCTCCAAATGTTACTACTATGTTGGCATTTTAAACTTAATCCATTTTTAAAAACAATAATCCCCTTTAGAATTCAAGAGCCCCTCAAACCAGTCGAGGAAGCATCTACCCCTAAAAGAAGGATAATCTTACTTACTTGCTACATTGGGACTGGAGCGATGATCAGCTCTGTTCTTCATTAATCTATCATCCCCTGGCAGCTTCTTTGGTTCACTGTACTCCGTCCACGGCAGCTGAGGACTCTCAGGTGACCCATTTTGAGTGGAGTTATTATACAGCTCAAAACCTTCGCTCTTTGGTCGGGGTTTACCTGAGCCACGGCGGTCAGAAACTGTAACAGTTGGATATGTATTTTCCCCCTTTCACTTATATTAACTACTGCCTAGCATAGTCTTTTTCAAGCCACAGCTACCTTGCACTTATAACTAAAAATGAGTTCCCAGTAAAGCAAATGCTAGATTTTAAAATCTTTTCTTCTTCAGATACACAATCCCACTCCTGTATCTATTATACAGGATTCCTTGGATTTGTAGGCTTCAAAAGAGCTTTTGAAAAGGTGCCACAATATTTGGAAAAGCCGAATGTTCTTTACTGAAAAGTCTCCTGCTGACTCTCAGAGGCATATGGCATCTGGGATGGTGTTGTAAACTGTGATAATAAGGATTTATTCTTTTAAACCATTCTTTTCTATACTGTAGTACTACCCCATATGTAGAAAAGGTCTTCCTTTACAACATTATTTTACATAAGACTTAAATATGTCTTACTAGTTCACTGAAGTAGAATGATAAAATATAACATTGGAGAAACATCCAAGAAGTTCTTATAATCAGACACAGAAACTTAAGACACATTTCAATATTTCTAGTTTAACTTTAAAAAAAAAAAAAAAAATCAATGGCAAAACATGTTCCAGGGGCTTTTGTTTCTATTAGTTCTCTTGGTAATTACGTTGCACCCTCTTGTTACACAGAAGTCATATTCCAAGAGGAGGAGAGATGCTTTTATGAAAGGGATAAAAAAGCCATTGAAGTTTAACAACCTTTGTCTTCATTATATTCCATTTGTTAAAATAAATATTACTTCAAGCCAGAACTGTGTTTAAATGCATCATTTAATTTTTTAAAAGGTACCTATGCAAAGCTTCTGTTATGTACAATTATATTTCCTTTCTGATTTAATATTTTGATAATATTTGGCAAGCTACTGTATATTCTAAGACTTATAAAGCTGCTATCCACATAAATTATATTAGCATTTTTACCTCTTTGCATCATTGGGGATGGCTGATTAAGCAGGGTTGCCAGACCATGGTAAATTGCTCCTTGTTTTGCTACTTCTAGTGTTACTACAGAACCTGTCCTAGTCATAAGTTCTGCTGCCCTGCAATAAAAGCCAAAGCAAATAAAACAGAATAAGATTAGGCACTATATCAGTTCTCCGTATTATCAGTTTGTATGTCATGATTTCTCATGTTTATTCTAGTAATCTTTTTGTTTGACAAAACACTGTTTTTCTGATGAATACTAAAAATCACTCTGAAAAAAATTAGAAGATGATAACTAGAAGATACGCTTATTAAACAGACAACACCTCCAGGCAAGTACTATTTCCAATTTCTGCAGTTAAAGGTCAGAAGCCAAAATATTTAAAATTAGAGCTAAAGTTTGCTCAAAACTAAATCCCAAATGTGTAATATAATCTCTTCTATATAGATAACCCATATCATATACATAAAATACTACACGAACAGTTGAACTTGTTCCTAAGGTTATTCATAGGCAGTTATAAAAAGACAAGGCAAAGCCTAACATGTAGAAAACCGAGCTTCAGCCCTTTGCAGTAAATTATTACTCTAGCATTTTCTTCATGTAAAAATGCCCAAGGAAAGCATTCTGTACCTTTCCTGGGACAGGCCCACCAAACTTCGACCATCCACACTGAGCAACTGGTCCCCTGCAGCCAGACGACCATCCTAAATACATATTCAAGAGAGAAGATGATTCATACACCAATGCTAACATGGCCTAAATTGAAACAATTATTCACACATACTAGTAAACAAAGGATTTAAAGGCATTTTCAAAGGATCTTTCTACCTTTGAACTTCTGATGTTTAAGAATATTACTAACCACATCTGCAGCACCTCCTTTCACAACAGACTTGACATATATTCCAAGTTTGTCCTGACCGGCACCCTACAGAGAAAGAGGCATTAATTTATTACATTTATATTTGATCTCTTAAGCATTCCACAAGCGTTAATCAGAATTCTACATGGCCAGGTAAACCTCTAAGTTCTCATTATGTAAGTTCTCTCACATATTCCCAAACTGGAAAAAATCAATTATACAGAAAAGAGTTACATTCATTTAAAGTCAAAAGAAAATTTTAATATTAGGCTATTGAACCTGCAAGCATTGTTAGAAGCAAAGAATATTTGGTCTTAACACAAGCTTGAATAAGAAAGAAAATACACTAACTAAAATTTATACTTTAGAAGTTTGTTCTAATCCTCTTCTACGAAGAAATGCGTATTTGCACTTTAACATACATGTTATTATTTTTTATTCCTCTTTGTATTATGTTGCAAGAGACTGCACTGTTTCCCTTGCTAATACCCAAATGAAACAAGGTAAATTGCAGATGACAAGAAAAAGGAATAGAAATGCTTTTTACATTCATTAGGATTGTAAAGGAGCTAGTGTAAAGGAACAAACCGTGCCTCTAGTTTTACAATAAATAAGTAAACATTATAGTTATTAAGTCTTTTAGAGCTGACACAGCCAATATTTAAGCCTACTGCAAAACCATGCAATTTTATTCGTAAAACATCTGCATCGAAGTACTCCGCTAAATTTTAAAATGCCTGTTAACAGTGAACTTATTGCGAGACAACCGACAGATTCAAGGCAAGAGAACATAAGCAGCTATTCAAGGCATGCTGTTGCACCATCCACATGCTCCAGATCACAAGACACCACACAGATCCGTCTAAATGTTAGTATCACAAGCCTTTAAATTGTCACTTACAATGTAACACAATTACTTTGATTTCATTATCTACTGTAGCAAACCGTGCCACTGTACTCTGCAAGTCACTTGCAAGAAGAGTCTCAACAGAGCACAGTTTTTAATGGAACATCTGAAATTTCTGAAATAACCCCCCCAAGTTGCTTTGATATTGAATATGCAGCTTCCTCCTCATCTCCACCCCCCGGCTTTTCCAATTTTTTTGTTTGTTTGTTTCCTTCTTTTGGCAGCAAAAGCATTCATTGCTCCCACCATTCTAATAAAGTAAAATAAAAATCAAGGTGAAGATTATTCAAAAGCTGGTGTTATAGATGGTTTTCTAAGCAGGTGAAGGACCTAATTTTTAGTCATTAAATCTTGAGTTAATCCAAATGTTTACTCAAAAGCCACAGAACAGGTATTACTTCGAGTCCTGTGATTCCAGATTATCATTCTACACATCCAAATTTTTCAAAATAATTGCTTAAGCCATACTTAAAGGAAAAAAAAAAGAAAAAATATGCAATAAATCTTAAAGGAAAAAAAGGAAAAAATATGCAATAAATAACTGAAGTAAGGACACTTTCTTTGCCTGGAAAGAATATAAAAGCAATTTAAAAACAAACAAACAAAGTTTACTTTTTTGTTTGTTTTTTCTAAAGGGTTCTAAAGAAACATCAAGGTAACTGCAGAATATTTTTAACTTTATACCAGAAAAATCAGTTAAAGTTATGAGAAATACAAATCAGAAGACAGCTAGAGAAATATAATGAAAACTTGAAACCGTGCTTCATAAATCTCTTTTCTTCCTCAAGTAACCAAGAAGTACATGGGGAAGGATGACAGAACACGTAGACTTCCAGGAAACAGGCGGCAAGATCTCTTACCAGGAGTTCTTCAAGACTTGAAGATGACACGGCTTAAGAAGGAACTTGTCCTTGTATATTAATAACTGGTTCAACAAGGGATAGGAAGTTATTATTTTCACAAGGGATGGAAGTTATCAGAGAAGCCCTAAATGAATGTGCTATTCACCGTGTGCATAAGTGTTCCAGAAAAAAGGGCAAACAATAACGTAACTAGATTTGCTATACAGAAAATGTTATCAGGCCAGTTAAAACAAAGGGTTGGAGAAGGATCACATGATGCTGAACACTGGAGCAATAATGGGGGGAAATCCATTTTATTGGTCCAAATGTGAAGTAATGCTCCAACCTTGTAAGGAACTGGTCCCTGTCAGGACACTTGTCAGCAGAACCAGGTACTACCTCCCCTTGTTGGGAACTGAAAACTGAGATGATGGGGTTTATATACTCTGAACCACTCAGGACTGATGCTGCTTTTATTACTTCAAAGGATTATTAACTTTTATAAACTTCAAAGGATGCTAGCAAGAATATCACCATCACCCCCCTTGGGTCCAGTAAATCAAAGATCTGCCTAATACTGTCAAAGATTAGGTAAAAAACCAGCAAGCCTTTGGAAGAGCATTGCCACTTTAAACAGTGCACATATTAAACCAAGCGACTTTGGGATTGTGACTTTGGTACTCATAAATTACATTAGACACGCTATTTCCATACATATCACCTTTCTTATGCTTGATTATGATTGTTAGTGCATGTTAAATCAAGGCAAAACCTTCTGTTTAAGCCCATGATATATGCACTGGTTTGCAGATAGTGATGAGATAAACATTTGCAATTGCACAAATATCCACACAATAGTTTCTAAACTGGCTTTAACTCCTTGAGAAAGATCTTTTTAGTCACTGTTTTCAGAGCCATCTTCATGTATCAGCTCAAGTATCTGGAAGCCAACACAACTAATAGAAAAGAACAAACAAACCAGAAACCACCATGGTCACCAAACATCTAAAAGGCTCACATTTAGAAAATTGTTTATAATTCTGATTATTCTGAAGCTCATAGGATAACAAGGATGATCAGAAACTTGGAATATCTTACTTGAGAGAACCAACTAAAAAGACATGGACTCCTCAGCTTAGCAACAATCAAGGAAATGAAGGTCTACGGGATTATGAGTGGCACAAGTTGGATTATTTATCATCTCTCTAATCAGGCAACAGACAAAGCTTTCTTATTCATGCTATCAGCTAGTGTAATTTAAAAAGCAAAACCAAAACAAAACACCAAAAACAACAAAAAAGAGAACATAGGATGCATAATTAAATTGGGAAACTGCCAGGAACAAGACTGCTGTAGATGCCATGTGTAAACACGCACAAAAAAGATCACAGATGCATGGCATGGCCCTTCAAGGACTTTCAGAAAAAAACAATACAGATATAATACATTCTGAAGGAAATTCTGAAGTTACAGAAAGCTAGAAACTAGGAGGAATCATCTTACAGTTGTTTTGTTATGTTCTTTGGCCAAATACCCTACAGCTGGAGGATACTGGATCAGATGGGTTTTTGCTCTAATTGTACTTATACTCTAAGCCTTACAGTAATTTTTCATTAGGATTTGAAGGAGTTGACATTTTACTCTGCACCTTTTTTTTTAATGCTTTTATGAAGCCTATACAGTTTGTCAATTCTTTTCCTGTTCCTTTAGGAGAAGTTACGAACAGATGTGTTAGCTCTAAGTCATCTCACTTAAGGAATTTTGAAAGTGTAAAAAATTATTTAAAAATAAATCTCCATTCAGATTACATCAAAAATCTTTATCAGCTACCACATCTACTCACATATTATTAGGACAAATGAGCTCCTTCTCTGCCTACTTCACATGCTCATGTGCTCTCACTTATGCTTGGGAAGACCTCTCAGTAAGCAAAGTTAACTCATCACCTTCCTTCAACTGTTACCTAAGCCTTGGAGTAATTTGAATCCAAATTATTAATTTCTCTTGAAACAGACTCAGTTTTGCCTCAGTTCCACCTTCCCGGAGACTGCATTAGAAGGAAATGTACAGTTTTTACGGACACAAAAAGGATGTTTATATGTGGTTATACACGCACACTGAAGTCCAAATTGAGCGAAATTCTCATACGCACCACATGGATTTTTCCTCCTATCATTTACTGACATCACAATAAAACAGTTCCTTTGTAAACTGCTTATTAACCTGTTTCTCTTTCAAAGGAATATGAAGGTCAACATAACTAAAACTGTTTCCCCACAAACAAAACAAAGCAATGACATGTGTGTATCAAGAACAGTAATATGGTAAACGTTCTTTTCAGTTCACTTTATTTTCTCCAATCCTGAGTAACAGAAGCATGTGTGTCTGTAAAGCTGTTAGTGCGAACAGAAGAACACAGCTGTGGAGAAGTTAGATGATTGTGGAAAGCAAAAATAGAGTAAGCATAAAAAGATGGTTTATTCCCCCAAGATTAACCAACCTACAGCACGTTTTCTTAGAGAGGTATATAGCCAATTACAAAAGCCCCAAAACCTTTACAAGTATTTTTCAAAAAATAATGTAGAAAATCCTAAAAGGAAAAAAAAACCTCACCTACAGTAGTAAACTCTCTAGTGCTACCAACCTATCTGTTTTTCTCTCACATTTGAAGCAACATTTTCCCACAATCCTAGCAGAAAGTGAAAGTACAGTACCCTTTTAGGGAAAAATTTGGGAAATCCTTTCCCTTAAGCAGTAACCTAAGGAAAATTTTCAAGGTGTATAACTGAAAAACACCACAAACCTACTGCTACGTCTTTACTGCTTCCAAATTACTTTTTTTAGTCACAGCTTTCAACTGGAAGAATCACTTCTACAGAACAAGCACAAGCATTGTATCAAAAGCCATCAACACAGGTTTCAGTTCACCTGGGTGACAATGTTCCTCAGCTGAACTGCATGAGCGTAACACTCTGCTCTGAAGACCTCCTGTGTTTAGCCCTGAATGTTATCTACTGCTACAATGCATCGCCAAAGCAGAGAACCACGGGGAAAAGTTTTAAAAGGACGATATTAGCTGATTGGAATTAGAAGAACAGTGAATGGTGGACTGAAGAAAAGGAATTACATGATATTTAAAAATTCTGATAACTCAAGTATGTTAGACCTAAGCTTCAAAATGGGAAACGCCTCCATTCTGTGGTCTTACAATATAGTTCTTATAATCGCTATGGAAGAACAACCCAGATCATAAAAACGGCATAAAACACAGAGAACTAAATCTGAAGGCCAGCAGTAGAGCTCTATCTACACATTGCAGTATTTTTTTAAAGAAGTTGCACTAAATTAAGTACAGTGACAGTAGCAGTGAACCCCTACAGAGTGTCAGAACAAAATCCACCTGCCTGCTCCCCTGCTGTCTCGCGCTTGGACCTGCGCAGGCACCGCTGCGTCGTGGCGGGTCCCACGACAGACCTGGCTGAAGGCTAAGCTGCCCCCCATCCCCAGGCCCTCTCCTCCCAAATAAAAGCTTTGCTTTCAACGAAATCAGCTTCCTTAAATTGTTTACAGCACAGCATGACTGCTCATAGCCATAAAGGGGGCTGCTAGGAGGGGCCTGGATCAGTAAGGGAGGGTGACATTATTCTTGTTAAGCTGTTGTGGCCAGTTTTTATCAGGTTACAGCAACTGTGTACCTCGGCTAACAAATGCATGATCATCAGGGCCTGTGAGTATCTAGGACAAATATCAGGTAGGCTTTTCATGTCAGATGCCAAAGTGGGCTTTTTATTGCTAGAAACCCAAAAGCCCTCTTTAGTAAGAGCCAGGAATTGTTCACCTTTTAAGCATAGAAACAATTTACCCATGTTTAGACCACACCTGTGAACTTCCAGTAGGGAAGTCGTCTTTTTAATGAGCAATACCAAAAAATATCAACAGAGTTTGACCTCACAGAGAAAGTTGCAGTTTCAACACTGCCCAAGTAATTCCCAAATAGGTTAAAACAGCATGACATAAAATAACTAACCAGTGTTTCTCTGCTGCAGCCTCAAACCCCACTACTTAGTGAATGGTGTGATTTTTAACCCGGTATTTAAACTGTTTCAAATTCCTAAACTCTATTATAGGTCACCTATTGACTTGCCAAGCAGCTCTGAGCAGTGTCTGCAGAGCAACAGTATTCTAGTGGAAGCTGAGTCCACAAACACAAAACAACTGCAAACCCAAAAAGGCCACATAGACACAGATTCCCACACAGAGAAGCAAACTACACATCGGGGAGGAAGGGGGTAAGTTATGAACATTTGAAGTTCATCTTCAATTTAAGTTTTTTATAGCCTGCACGGCAAGCATACCCAAAAGACACTTGCCAGCTTTGCTAAGGCCTACCCATTCCCCTCCTAAATATAAAAAATTCAAATTATCCTAACTTTAGCAAGGGATGGAGATGAATAGTGTATCTTGAGTTGAAGTACATACATCCTGTTTAAAAGAAAAAAAAAAAATTGAGGAAAACCTTTAAGTGACCAGACTACCTCGTAAAAGGTAAATAAACAAGGAGTCCTCCAAGAAACAGAGCAATAAAAGGAGCTACAGGTCAAAAGGATAAACAAGGCATTGAGGTGTGAAACGCTATCAATAAATCCAGCAATTAAAACTCATCAGAAGTTCTAGTTCCCTTAGATCTGGTTTTAGTGCACCTGTGTGGCCCACATACACTGTGTAACAATACTTCATGTGGGACAGAAGAAATGCAGGTAAGCTTTCAGAAAAACAGACTAGCTTTATTTTTGTCATAGTAGCCTAGCTTTAAATAGTTGTTACCACAGAAAAAAAACATGTTCAGAAAAATTTTACAAGATGGACTCCAAAATTACAACCTGAGGATATGAATAAAAGCAAGGAAATGAACTTAACAAGCCTCTTTGTGTTTTATTACACATTTGGATGATGATGACTGTTGGGAGTTTCACATCAGTACCATTCATAGGTCATGGGTTGACTAGTCCATGCAAATCTAACTCTTCTTTTGAAATTAAATGAAAACTTCAAATTATTGAAGTGGTACTCATTAGCATTGTTCAACAATGTTCAGCTACGTTCCAGTCTGTAATAACAAGAGACATTTCTTTTTCTGGTGATTTGTAGTTGAATTCACACAGGATCTTCTGCATACAAAGTCTGCACATGAAATGAATACTGCAATCCCGAACACTTTAAAATACATAAATATTGTAATTCGACCCCAAACCACTACAAATTCAACAGGAAAAGGTTGTTGTGCCCCACTAGTACCTAAAGATTGAGTATTTTATAAAATACTTATAAAATTTCCTAAACCAATTCTTTTCAAAGCAAAAACCCCTGACCTGCTAGAAGAAGAAACTAAAATTGCAGACTATATTCCCAAACCACAAAGTAACACATATAAATATTAAAATAGCTGAGGATTTTGTGAACAAGAAACAAGTAGCTTACACGTGTAAGAGAGAAAAATTTGCAGTTGTTATCTTTTGTTTCAGAGGATGTTTTACCATTCTTCCATCACGTAGAATCAAAAAAACCCCAAACCCCCAATACACTTACAATATCAACAGAACTTAATCTCAAAATACAACCAAAGATTGCAGAGCAAAGTACAGTTAACCAGCTGGAACTTCAGCAAGAGCTTTCAGCTCTCTCAAAAAACTCTCTATCTCTTAGATTAATGAATTCAGACAGACTGGAGCCAACGAAAAGGGGTCAACATTAAAATCTCACCTGAAAGACAGCAACTTTCAATTTTTTTTTTTTATTACAGGTATAATACAAATGACTGATATATATAGACATATATGGTTTTATAAATATACATTCCCTATTAATTCAGAAAAAGTACTTGTTAAGTACTTATATTTGGGAGATTAAGAAATAACAAAAATTCTGTAAACTTTAATTTATAAATGTCTTCTAAATAAGCAGTAGGACAACTAGAAAAAGATAAGCTAGTATCGCAGGATGCATCACCAGGTATAAAGGAATTTGGTAAAGAATTTACTGAATAAACGTATGAACTAATTGACTGAATGACTTTCCCAAAGGGCCTGAAAGATTAGAAAAGTTCTGAAAACTCACGCAGCTATGGCAATCCTCAAAGTTAAAGAGCAATTTTGGCACCTCTGGTCAGTGAAACTTCAATCTGTAGAATGCTGATATAATATATTTAAGAGTCACGGCACTGACACAGGGCTGGGGGGAGGGGGAAGAAAAAGAAAAAAAAGGAGTCAAACAGTAGATTCCCTCATTAAAAGAGCACCTGGAAGGTGAAGAAAGTAGGAAACGGTCCAAAAAGTAGGTTTATATGGGATTTCTACTCCTCAAGTCAAACAGATTGCAACCTCAAAAATATCTGGAAATTCACTGAGAGCAGGAGGATGGAAGGAAAACAAAGTTGATCAAACACAGCAAAGTCAGTCACGCATTTGATGCATCAAAAGAAAAAAATACAAGAATATGCTCAGCTAGCTAAGAATTATGGCAAAGGTATGCAAAGCTTTCATACCTGTTGTCCAAGTGGGCATTTGCCCCTTTTAAGCATGGTACGGTTCTCTGCTTGACTACAAAAAAAATCTGTCACATTAAAGAAGCCAAAGGACCGAGCTGGATAATGCAATCTAACTTCAGCTTTTGAGACTGCCTAACAAGAAACAAGTCATTTTCCTCCACATCTGCTTATCATCTGGGCCATCTATCAAGCAACACATCAGTGTACAGTAGTCCATACTTGTTTTCACAGTTGGCGTTCTTTTGCAAGCCCCTCCTTGCTCTAACAGGACTGCACCCAAAATACTGAATTTGCTTCAAACTTACTACAAGAGCTATACAAATAGAAAAGGCAGCATTACAAAAAAAAAAAAGTTACAGCCACTTCTATGGAGTAATAATAATAAGGAAAAGAATGAGATAAACTACACTGATCTGAAAAAAGAAACTACTACTCCTACATCAGAAGGGTGTAAAATTGAGGACGTACAAAACTACAGTAGTAACGAATTAATAAAAATGACAGAATTAAATAAATTATTTAAGGAGAACAGATTTTATTGTTAGTGTTGCTATGTCACAAAGATGAGTTTTAGAAGACTTCCTTGTCAGTAACACACTGAGGAAAATTTGGAAAAATTGCATCAGCCATAAAATTGGAGCATGCCATATAGCACAACTGTACATAGTAAGGTAGCAGTTTGAAGAACAGGAGCATCAGATAGAGTCTTCCTAATGGCTAATCTCAGCTAGCCCACAAGCTGGTGATTCAGCCACCACAGAAGCATTAAAAACAGGCAGAAGAAATCCTGCCTGCTCTTCCTTCCCATTTGGTATCTGCCCGGACAAGCAGCCATAATGGCATGGTGGAAACAACAGGCAGCTACTTCTAGTGAGCGTCAACACGCAGCTGGGTTCCCAGGTGAGCCACCCATGCCACGCCATGTGGGGACCTGCTGCCAGAAGGGCGATGGGCTGGAGGTGCTGAGACACCATGCAGCCCCACCAGCACCCCAGTGCAAAGGTATCAAGAGTGGGAATGAAGGCCCACCTGTTGACAAGAAGATAACCCCTCAACAGTTAATTTACTCCCATCCTCAAACATCATGCCCCACAAGTCGCCTAGGTGGATCACAAACTAACTTACTTTCTGTGAGGTTAGTAATATTCTTGCCATTTTAGAAGATCTGTAGAATGACCTAGTTATTCCAATACCTATCACTAGAATTAAAACCATGAAAACTCTTACAAAATCACTTTTCCAGTTGTTAGGAATGACAGCAAAATTGTAGTATTAAGTAAGTACGGAAAAACTATGCATTGGCAAAACATATCTGCAGGTACGGCACCTAACCAAACCGGTAATGCTCCAGACAATTAACAGTAAGGTCTTGTCATTACTTGTTCTAAACCATCACTTGCCCATACCTGTTTAGCTTCACATACTTTGTTTATCACTCCAATAAAAATGGAGCGATGAACAGCTTCCAATAAAGGCTGGCAGAATCACGTTGGATTTAAGAAAAGAAAAATACACTTCAATAACACATTTTTTTAAAGTGTTACCTTTATTAAAGACTACTTTTATTTACACAAAATGCAAGAAAGTCTTCCCAATGACCTTTCAATACTGATTTCAAGATTTCTGTCTTAAATACATGAATATTTAAATGGTTTCAAGCTTCACATAAATAGTAAGATGAAGTAGTAGTCCTGAAGTGAAGGCATCCTTCACTCTCCAATTATAGTCTGACTGAATCCACAAAAGTGTCATACAGTTACCAACCTTTTCAAAGTAATATTCCAATTAAAGTCGCTTCCGATACCAAGACTACCTGTCAAAACACTCCAATGGTTCACATAAACCACTGGAAATTTTCCAGACTTTCTTGGATATTGCATAATTATGTAAACTTTAAAATATATTTCATTTTAATAATGTAGATATCACATATATGTGTATGTATATACATACACAGGTATATCTTGCTGAAATATTAGGACCTGGTATCTCTTACAACATTTCAAGGACGATGCTGTTTCCCCACCTGTGTCTTTTTTGTTAAGCTTCTATTGTATTTTATAAAAATGAAACAGTTTAAAACCAGAATGAACCCCTGCAACTAAAATGTCTTTAAACAAATCAGGACAGTAATGTAGCTATTAAGCCTGATACCAGCCATCAGGCCTGAAATCTTTTATTTGCCTATGCCCAGAGTAGATTTACTGATTTTTATCAAGGCTAATGCTCCGATTCCAGACTCTTAAGTTTACACAGATCTCTCTAAGTTTTTATAAACATCCTTAAAGGCAAGTTTATGCAACAGAATTAAGTCTCAGTCTGACTTTCCTGGCAAGTACTTAGTCTACAAGCATTTAAATAACCCAAGCTTGTAAGCATTTTAAAGAACACCAGTTTACTAAACTATGCAGCTGGTTTACAAAAGGTACTCTCCAGGAGGAAAAAGCAAAGGTTTCTGATCACCCAAACACTCGCATTCCCTAAAGCTGCATGCATTTTGTAGGTTGTATCTGGATTAATACATATTCACCTACTTATGTACAGAACATACTACATCTACGACTCATTGAACTACTTGCTGTCAGCCCAGAGGAATGAGAAAGACCAACTTTGTAGCTACTGGTCCCGCCTGCAAGTGAGGGCAAACTTCTCTGGACTTGAAGATCAGAAAAAAATCCCTTTGACAGAGGAAGCAAAGGTCTCTGCCACCTCGAGACCAATGTAGAAACTTTAGAAATCTATCATCATTAGACAAAATACTTCATAGCATGTCCTATATAATTTCCAAATATAAATGAGGTGAACCAGCCTAATGCACGTAAAACTGGTCTGTTAGTTGTGGCTACAGCTGCTATGAGTCACATTGTACCCTGACTTAAAAAGAATTTTAAAACTGACCCATGTTCCACATATGTAAACTCCTGCTTTCCCCTCTCAAATTCTCCTCCACAGTGGTGGGGGGAGGAAACCGAACGCTTTTGGAGTTGGACAAACTACAGTCACAAGTGGGCAAAACATTTCCAATTAAACAAAACCGGCAGTAAAGATTCAAACTTTGGTGACAATCAACATTATTCACAGGCAAAGAAACATCAAGCATTTAACATCTATGAATAATTCTGTTGTAGCTTTAAGTTGCACTGGGTTGGAAAACAGATGGAAAATAAGTGTCTTGCTATTCAGAGGAAAAAAAAAAGCTAGATTGCAAGCAGTACAATACCACTGAACTCTGAAGCATCCGACAACTTAGAAACTTCACATCCAGTGTATCCAGAAACTCTGTTTACAAATAGCCTCAAAAGGAGTAAAGAGAAAGGACTGAAGAGTTTTGTTGTTCTCTTTCATGGAATAAAGGTTACCTGTTACTTTTTTTATAAAAGAATGTTTGCATTCAAGATTGACTTGCACACAAAGCAAGCAAGTGAATATACCCTCTATCTTTCTAAAGCATGCTTCTCCCAGGAGATAAAAGACCAAAGAACCCAAGATGTTCTGTAACGGATTTCCTGAAATGGCATTAATAAAATACGCAGAACTATAGTCTTGTGAGTATGTAGTCATCTTTTTTTAAAAAAAACAAAAACAAAAAACAAACACCGCCTTAATTAGGCAATTAGATAAACATGGAAAGAGGGCATGCTGACAAATAGCTGTAGTGTCTTCTGTGCTAGACAAACATCTATCAATTTGCAACACGTGATTTCTCTCACACACTGGAAATGCAGTGCTTCCAAAAGATATCTTCTCTGATGAAAACCAAAGCAACTAAACGAACTCGCTAAAGCAATTGGCCTGAAGTCTAATCTGAGACTGAAACCACGTATACAACAGTTCCTACCTAACTGTACTTTACTCTGGCTCTCATAAAATGGGAAAAGTGGTAAGTAAAGGGAAGATGCTTCATATATGATATTCATAAAAGACTAAGCAAATTTTATTCATTAGTCTTTCTTAACCTTTCTGAAAAGGAAGTTTCTTTTATTATTATAAATGCTGCAACTTAAGATTCATGATATTCTACAAATGCATAAAAACACTCTTAATTTTTAACAAATGACATTAAATACATGAGCCCGTTTGGTCCCATTTCTCTTTTGTTTCAAAGGAAAAATCTTTCGTTGAGCTCAAGGAAAATATATTGCTTGAGCTCCATTTCCCCAAACAAGGGTTAACTTTTTAATGTACATTTGCTATAAATACTCTATGAGTAGTGACACACTGAGGGCTATTCAGAGTTACGTACCAACCTACAAGTTGTACTGCAGATTCTGTGACGCTCTTCCCTGTTAAGGCAACTCTGAACTAATGCCTCAGATTAATTGGGTCTGTGGATAGGACTTTAAAGGCACGACATAACTGGGCAATCTGTTTTGGAAAAAACCACCCTGTATCTCTGCACTTTGTCATAGACGTGGCTCTTGGCTGTACAGCTACGGACAAATTACAACTGGAAAAAAAAAAACCGCACAGCACAATCTTCCACATAATGCCGCTCTGCAGTTTCAGACGGATACAACTTAATCCGGTATCAGTGCGTAAGCTATCACGTACTGTAAAGCACCTAAATTTCTACTCCAATTGAGAGCAGTATTTATACAGGAAAATGTCCACACAGAATTAGTTAACTTCTGAAAGTCTTTTTCATTAACAGGAACAAAAACTTCAAAAATAAAATGCTGTATTGAAATGTATTTAAATGGAATTTTGGAAGTTATTTGAATGCCAGAATTGAATGAAGTCTGGTAGAAGAATTCTAGCTAAAGCGCATGTTCACTCTAACTTTTGCGGGCTTGATAGCAAGTGCCAGCATACATAAGGTATTAGTGCAACGAGGAACTGGCACATGAATTTTAAAACCCACTTTGTTCCAGAAGGCATTAAATACAAATGTCTGGATGACCTATTTGCAGTATCAATCTAAATAGAAGTGAATAAAAAAGACGAAAACACTCTACTTGAACAGAGCTGCAGTCTCACAGCTACTGAGAAGAAAAATCATGCTGTGCTGGCATAAGCTTTAGTTTTCACACAGCACATGAAAGCATTAGCAAAGTTTTATAGAACATCTACTAGATACCAAAATTTAACCAAAACCCCCGCTGGAAGTTATGAATCAATAAGAAACAGGCAAATTGCTAACACTTAACTGGTTATTTGGTCATGTGGAAGACTAAACCGGCAACTTACATACTATCTCATTCTTGCGAGACTGAGAAATCTGTCTTGGAAATTACAATTAAATACTACATTTTTACATTAAGTTCCTCCTAAGAAGCCTGTTAAGGCAACATCAGTAGTTCAGAATTAGTACCACACATTAAAAAAACCACACCACCAAACAAAACAAAAAACCCTAACCCCCCCCCCAACAAAACAAAACAAACAGCAAAACCAACCCCCCCAAAAAAAACCCCAAACCACTTCTTAATCTTCTTACTCAAACATCTCAATTAATTCATGCTGAGAGGAAAGAGCAAAAATTTTCCTTAAATACTTAAGCACAGACACAAGACGACTTCAGATAGTGAGGTATCTGAAATCTTAAGGCCTGAAAGATAAGAGCTAACAAACACTTAAAAAAAAAATCCTATCAACTGTCTATATTTGCAAATGCAGAGTACAGAAAATCAAATGTGTATATTACGTTAACAGTATTATTAACTGCAAACCTAATTCTCAATTTTGGGTAAAAGAAAAGATTTCTCAACGAATGTTTAAGTTTGTTCTTTCTACATAGACCACCTACAAGGTAACTGTAGAACAAACTTTCAGAAAAAATTCACATCAAAATTGATATTCCTGGTAGTCTCAAACCCTCCTTAAATTTAACACCTTAAACTGACTGTTAAATCCAAACGGCGAGCAACAGTTTCGAAAATAAAGCAACTTAGAATGATTTAATTAAACCTTAAGAAAAACCAAGGTTGCCAAATAATGCAAGTTGTTTACGGTTAAGATGCCACACACTTGTTTTTAGAAAAATAAGCCCCTTCCCCAGAATATTTATTGATGAACCATCAACAGTCAGTGTTTGAAATGCTTCCATTAAAAAAGAAACACCTTATTACCACCTCATTCTATTTTAGCAAGTGCTACGAAGATATTTAATCCGTCCATCTGTAAAAAGCCCTAGAAAATACGCTCTGATTTATATGCCAGTAGGGGCATATACCTATGTATTTTAAGGTGCTTGTATATATTTTAAGGCAACTTCTTCTGTTATACTAATAAAGGATGACTGAGCAAGAACTAGAAGTGTGCCATACTTTAAAGAACTAAGTCGTAGCATACTAATGAATATAACCAGCATGCAAAGATTAGCCAACATATAATTCTGCTCTATCGTTCTTGCAGAACATGAGAATCCTTTCTTTTGTGCAGTAGCAATCTAAACAGAATTTAAATGCTGTACTCTGTGAATGTGTTGAACATAAGATCTCCTAACTGAAACATATTTGCATGTTCTGGTCTTTTCAGAAGGGTCTCCAGAGTATTAGAAGTTTTATATATACTGTTTGAGATGTCAATTTTAATTATTCTACTAAGACTTTGTAAGGGGAAAACAGACTTTTAGAGGAACCTGGATTAAAGCCAACCAGTATGACAAGTAAACAGATCACAGGTCATGCTATTCATGCTCTGCCACAGTAAAACAGTAGTTATCACACCTGAAACTTTAAATATTAATAGTCACTTCCACAAATTTGAGAAGTATGTATGAAGAACAAGCTAAAAAATTAGTTTTTTTCTTTCTAGATTTTAGAAAGTTAGCTGCTGAGGTCTGACTATATTTAACTGCATGCTGTATTACATTGTTGCTACACGAACAAATAACTACTGGCAGGTTTAAACAAGCAAAAGAGCAGGAAAAAGTACAGGAATAGTATTTAAAACTTCAGAGAAAAACAGTCCCACCAGAAACCTGAACAGACTTACCATGGATTCTGTTCTTCCAACAACAGAAAACCACATTTTGATCTCCGGGACTACAGATCCTTGAAAGAAAAAGAACAGTTCTCCACTTCTCTTTCAGCCCTCCACAGCAACTACCGCTCTAGTCTGCTGGATTTTCCAAGATACCCGTCAAGATAACTCGGAGCTGGATGCTATGACACAGTGTAGCGTTTATCAACACCAGCTATAACCAATACAATATTCAGGCTCTTACGTAATCAGTTATGCTGTTCTGACTTCCATTTACTTTAGAGGCTTTATTAAACTTTGAAAACTGCTAGAAAAAACAAAAAGGGAGCCCTTTGTACAAAAGACACAAAACCTCCAAATTAAACAGGAAGTAATGTGCTGGCCCACAGATGGCTAAGAAGTCACATGCGAAAGCCCCCAAAAAGCGATATATTTTTAAAGTAAACTGCATGCACACGCTGCTTCCAAATCATCTGGATTTCATAAAAACTTAACCACAATGTGGTTGGGAGTCAGGCAGCTTTTAACATCAAAACATCTTTCAGGGTTAGAGCAACCAGATTCTGCACACCACCTCAAAAGGCAATACTGTTCCCAATGCCCGACCACTCCTACCAACTACATTTCCATATGCCTAGTACAAAAGCTACTGCTAATAAAGCTACAGGAGCATTACTGTAAGAAAACATGCAACACCTACAAAAGGGTAGAACAAGCAGTTACCTTTTTGGATCACCTCTGAAGCTATATAATTTAACTCTAAATGAAAGTAAAAATCTGTGTAAAGTGTTCAGTTCAAGAAATGCTGTTAGGTATTTTCCCCATTTAAAAAAAAAAAAAACAGAAGAAACCCCAAACAAACACAACACTGTTTACAGTGCCCTGGCAGCTAACAGTTGTTTCATAACTAAACTTGTTTTCTCTGGTATGTTTGCATATAGCGTACATGCTTACTACACACGGTTGCTCAAAGGGGCTGTCCTGCCTCAGAAAACACCCTTACAGCAAAGTGGGGTGAACCAGGTGATGCGCAGCACTTCTGCCCTCTCCGGCACTCCTGGCAGGCCTCTAAAACTTCTATTTCACAGCTACTCATAGTTTACTTAATTAGAAGTAATGCACATTTTACCTGTCATTAGGCGGAAAGAGGAACAAATACAGGGTTCCCCAGGGACCCAACACTTTCATATACTCCTTGACTCACCTCCTTTGGCTTTGTTTTGGTTTTACATTAATGTCAATGTGCTTGCCGTCACCTAGTATCACAAACTGAAACCATCTATCATAAGAATAAGCAGGTGCACGGCATTTCCATGCAAGCTGAGTCACCTCTCTGCTTGTGTAACCTTACCTTCAGCTTCAGTCATCTTTTTCAATTGCAGCAGAGAAGGCGTGACAATCACTGGGCAATTAAGAACATTTGGTGTGGAAGGGGTATGTAAGCTATGGTATCTAATTTCCCCATTAAAAATGGTTAATCGGCACAGACCTTCTTTATCTACAAACCCTTGCAAACTAATAAAAACCTCAAAGAATTATCAAATGATAAACTTGTTACGTTTCCTCAGAGATGAGCACAGATTACTAGGACAGCGTAGATTTTTTGCAACGGGTAGAAGGAAGACAAGCAGTCAGTAGGAACTACTTCTCTTTATGATCTCTGAGAATCTGCCCATTCCATCCCTCTCTAGAATATCACCAACCTACATCTTTTAACCAACTTCATCCAAAGCCAGTGACAAGTACGAGGAGCCCGTGAAGACTTAAGAAGAAAGGCAAGTCAGCACTGACATGCAAAGGCATTCTCACAGCATGTTGCTGAGAGCAACTGTTTTGTCACATCACAGGAAAAACACAACTGTTTTCCTAACCAGTGCTGAACAGTTTCAAGTTGTCTTTCACTGGTTGGAGCAGGGCCACCTGTTGACCAGCCACTGCATTTTCTTTTATTACAGCACTTTTGAAGCACTCTAGAAACCAATCGTTCAATAAATGTAATTGGGTCAGCAATCAAACTGGGATCCTGTGCACGGCAGCAGTAACTGTGTAGTTCTGAAACTGAGTATGAGCTTTCATTTCTTCAACTATAGGGTAGTTTCATGTAAGCATTTGATAGCCAGCCTTTTACTATTAAAAAAGTTAGAAAAACCTAAACCTATTCTCTCCCTTGCCTCTCCCTCTCATTTCAAATATTCTATCCAGTTAACATTTAGAAAATTTTAACAAATTGTCTACTGGGACTACTTTCCCCATTTTCCTCAGCCAAAGGAAAAAATGAGAATTTTATTTTTTATGCTGGTGAAAGACACTATGCTGGTGAAAGATACATGACTTGAGACATGCTGGAAAAACTATTAGTAAAAGTCAATTAGATAGGAATAGAAAGAACAAATCCATCCACTATTGCTAGCTTCTCAGCAGCACTCACTCAATGCTCCTATCTGTTCTGCTCTGGCCAGACTGAGAAAAATAATGCTTGTGTATTCTCCCTTACTCTTGTTGTTTTTATGAATCCTATTATGGGAAAAAACATGCTATTATTTACTTACAATAAGCAACTTTGAACCCCTTGAAAATAACCCTATTTAACTACTAGAGCACCTTGTTTCAACACTTAACACGACGATTTCTTCTATCCAATGAACATTCTGCTGACTTCAAATTAAACAGAAGTTTCTATTCTACATACACTAAAACCAAAATAAAAATCTGCCTCTTGCTTATTTCAGATCAAGATTTAAGACACAACCATTTTAAAATCAGAATTCGAATATTGCGGCAGGCACACAGCAGCAAGATGAAATGCAATCGCTGCCTGAACCAGTGAGTGTTTCTGCAGCCGTGCTGAGATGAAGACTGCTGCTTCCATCACTGATCATGTTAAAGAAATCATGAAATTGGTTAAATAACTTGTAAAAAACTTTCAAATCAGGCTTACACACTGCCCAGTAGCACTGTTACATACTGCTAATGGAAGTTAAAAGGGTGTCAGCTGTTAATGTATAGAAGGCAGCCAGCTCCAGTGAAAAGGGAAACTTTCCCCCTGTTATATCCTGCTTCTCTCTGCATGAAAAACAGATTTCATAGTTTAAAATGCAAAAAAATAATTTCCACTGCACATTTTGAAACAGAAATGCAGATGGCAGTCATAAGTCTGATACATATTTAACCTGGTGTATCTCAAGATCTAGTATTTGCTTCTCAAATTGTTAACCCACTCCACCAAAATAAGAGCAGAATATTGAGTTACATTTTTCACATCCTGGATAGTTTCCTCAATAACTGCTGATTGTTAGCAACATACACACCTGACACCTGATATTCCTCTACAAATGTCAGAAATTATTCTTAAAAGCTGATACCATGCAAGATTACTGTTTCAAGAACAGACTGAAAAGAGCAAAGTTATAGGGGAAAAAACCAGTGATGTTTAAAAGCAGTTAACTATGTGAGATAATTTAAAAGCAGTAAACCAATCATGTTTTCAGCCCATGCACTAAGTGCCAAGGAGGACTACAGCATTCTGAAGTTTCATGTACTACACAGCAAAAAGACACTAGGAAAGACTTGTTCTATCTGTTGTACACCACATAATTACAACAAGGACTTCTGGATATCACCATTGCATAATTTATAACAAGCTTAAAACTCAAAGATTATGTCTGCTATGGGACTCAGGTAATAGAGCAAAACCAACCAACTAGTGGAGTCCTCCATCTGGTGGCTGGAGTCGTATGTGCATTCTATACATTACTATCTAGTGCTACTAAGAGCGGCATAACCCACAACTGCAGAAAGTCAGGGAAAGAGGTATACCCTCCTTCACCAAGCTACTTAATATGCTGTAGCTCTCTACTACAAAGAAGCAAAACTGAAGTCATACATGTTTCTGTACGCTATGCAAAAGATAAGGTATTGTCTTCATAGCAGAAAGGATACAAACTTTAATCTGTATCTTTGAATTATTTTATTTATTCATCAAATAAATAAAAACACACCATTTTATTCTTTGTATTTACTGCCTTTCTTTTCTAGATACTTCCGCTACTTTCCAGCAGAAGTGCTAAACAAGCCTGTTTATTATTTCCATTTAATAATGCTGGCAATTTTTGGCTCTGAAAAATGAATAAACCTGTAGCAGAGGTTTAAACTTAAATGTCATAATAACTACATCCATGTTATGTTTCCTCTTGTATTGATCACATTTGTGTATTTTACAGAAACATTCCCCAGCCAGAATAAAAGTATGATCAACGTGATGTGCACAACAAACTTAAGGGTAACAGATTTTTCCATTAACATTTTCCACAGTAGGCTGATAAAAAAAACAACAACCACCAAAAAACAAAAAACTGTCAAACTGACTTCCATACCTTGGCAGCAACAATGCTCAGGCCCATTCCATTCTGTTTTTTTAGTGTTACAGTAATAATTTCAGGTTCTTTCCTCAAAGGCTGAGCCTATCAAACAAGGAAAGGGAAAGAAGAAAAAAGACAAAGTTCATATTCACTCCCAGACTAGGAAGATTAATTCATAAAATAGTTCATCTACAGTCAAAACTAAGTTGTTAGTGAAGAAGAAGATCTCACACCCTAAATAATATGTCTGGTATTCCATTTTAAAGGTAGAATCTCTAACATTTGATTAATACGGATTCACATTATCAAGTACTACACCCGTGTTACAAACACTGCCAATGATTTGAAGTCTACTCATTTTTTTCTCCTTCTCTAATTCAGTAAAGAGATTATTAATGATTCATGATTTGAAATCTAATAGGTCTATAAAACTATAGTAACTTTTAATGAAAACTGAAGTTCAGACTCTGTCTGCCCCTATTAGAAAGGTGAGGGTGATCTACACAGAGCTCCGATTTTAGCGCTGCATCTAGAAGATAACAATTCTGCAAAGATATTAAGAGGCCAACTAATTTCAAAGGCAGAGTTAAAGCCTTGAAAGAAAGTTCGAAAAAATTTTCACTTCTGAAAACTCTGCAATTTGAATACAGCCCAAGCCCCTAAACATGTTCAGTAATTTTTTTTTTTAAATCTTTGCAACATCGCCAGTTCCCTCTACTCAAAAAGTTGCCATCATAGTCATCATTAGCTGAAGTGTTGGGACTGGTTTCAGCAGCAATAGAGTTAATTTTCTTCCT
>VZTL01017374.1:601-14751 GCA_013400535.1 Scopus umbretta
TTTGTTGCTCTAGAGTAGTTAAGCAGAGCCCCGTTGTACTGGCCAATTTAATAGCTCTAACTTTAACAATTTTCCCTCTGTAAAGATGTGGCTTAATGTTATGTACCATATTCTGTGCCATGTTAGCAAAGACAACAGTGATTCCAAACATAAAATTCTATTCCTACGTATGCTCAAACTCGAAGTATTGCACTTGATAATATAGATTTGGGAAAAAAGCTAAATATCAATATATTACCTAAAATTATCAATTTTAAATCAGTTTTGGTAGACTGGTGGAAGTCACCTTCTTCAAGAAGGAAAAAAAAATTCTACAGATCCCTGCAACTAAAAGTATCTCTTCTGGCAGGTAGAGAATTCTGGCCTGCAGTTAACCAATACCAATAGTCAAGCTGAGAAATTCTGGAGTAAGAGAAAAAAGGGCAAAAGCAGCTTTTCCACAGAGAGGTTTCAGACTTAGCAAGTATAGCAAATTATTTTTATTATTACTAAAAATATATATCTCTCTCTCACTCTGCTCTTATAACCATTTTCCTCATCCTTTCAGTACATCCTTGAACTCTTACTAAGTATCATCTGCTCCACCTGGGTAATTCAGCTAGCTTTTCTGGAGTAGGTGCTTCTCATCTTCTGCTACCTGACAAACAGACTCCAAAGTTTAAGTTATTTTAAAATACAAATGCCCAAATGCAACAAACCACTATAAGAAATCGCACAATTCAGTCTGCAGAATGAGACGGAGATGACACCAAAACTCATCTCTTTTTCCTTCTTCAGCACCCAGCCCCACTCCTTACCAAGTCCCAGATCTGACAAGATGGTGATCGTTCATGCTGTGGAAAGCAAATTCTGAGCAGAGCAGAGTAGATTTAGAAAGAGGACAAGGAAGGAGATGAGTTTTTACCAGGAGGATAAAGCAGAAGAAAGCAAAATGAACAAAGATGGGTACAACTACAACAACATGTAGGCAGCACAAAGAGACATTTGGGTTTGTTCAGCATTGCCGTGTTGTCTTTGTGCTCTGCAGCGACTAGCAAATTGTGAGAGAGAGTATCTGCTTTTACCAATCTCACCAAGCTGATGAAACAGCTGAAGAAGTTCATAGCTTCTGACCTCAGCTGAAGGGCTGGTCATGACAGCATAAGACCCATCGTGTCTGTCATCATTTAAATAAAAATAAGCGGAGCCTTGTGAGACAAAACTTGACAGTTAAGGAACAAAAAGCTACTTACAAAAAACAAAACAAACAAACAAAAAAACCCAACAACAGAAACCACAACCCCCCCCCAAGCCTAACCTGGTACTAATATTGTCATTACAGCAAGCATGTCATTACAAATATTAAAAACTTATGCAAGACTTTAGTAATAACTTCTGGAATTTTACAAACACCATGCTCCAGACATATTCCATTTCTAATATCCCTGAGTACCACCGCTGTTACAGTTCAACAGCACTTCGAACGGCACCAGCATAGCATTCCCTTTTACGCAAGGATACAAGGTAGTGAGGAGTTACTTAATGTCTCTTATTATTTTCTAATAAAATGAGAAAAGTTAAGAGAACTAAAAGTTACTGAAAAGCAGAGCTGTGCCAGCAGTTTCCAGTGATGACCTGACATGATTTTTCCTCCAAATGGCATCCAAGTAGTTACGGAGTTTATATAGTCCAGCCCAGCACTCATTTCAAAACGAATTTTCTGTACCATGTGGTACTCCAGAGACATCTGGAGGATGGAAGAAAATGGTTAAGGAAAATCACTAGCTTACACATTATCACAGCACTTATTTAGGTTTTCTAAATTCAGCATAAACCATTGGAGAGGAGGAAAGCACAGACAGTGCCCTGCAAGAGAATTGGAGGATCATTTTAGAGGCAAAAAATAAAGAATCCAACACAGAACACCAGAAATATGGTGAAGGGAGCTGTAAAACAAAGTCATGGCATTCCCTGTTTGGAATCTTTTCCTGGATTTCCATTCTCAATAAATCTGTGTCAAAATCTTTATTGTGTCTTTATCGCAAGGAAGCAAATTCAACTTGTGTTGCAAGAGCCATACTGAAACCCCTCCCCATTTTACCTAGCACCACAATCAGTAGCAAAAGCTCCACTGGTCAAACAAAACTCTGTAATAAGCTTGTACTACTATAGCCTTTGCAGTGTCCTCCTCAGTAACACTTACCCAAGCCCATTACCTTTCATGAAGTCTCCTGCATGACACCCAAAACAACACCACCACCACCACCACCAAACCAAAACAAAAAAACCCAACAAAACCACCCTCCTTGATCACTAGTTGGGTTTTGTTTCCTTTCCACTGTATTCAAAGGGCATCAGAAAATAAACAAAAAAATCCCAACCATCCTAAAGCAATACTCCCTCATGGTAAAGTAACGGTGTCTCTAAATACCCCAGCAAGGTGTTTTCATGAATGAATGACCTTTTCTTTCCTCTTCTGGTGGTTTGTGGGTTCGTTTTGTTTTGTTTTTTGTCAGACACACACTTCACAGCAGAAAAAATACTAAGAACATTTAGTTTCTTTTAAAGAAAATGATTTTTTCAAACAGATAAAAGAAAGGATGATGAAACAAGAATTTGTATATGTCTGATATCATTACTTTCAAAAATACTGACTTTTGGTTTTAGTAAAAGGAGATGTGATATTAAACTCAGTGACAAAGTGTCACCCTCAAACAGCAACATAGTGCAAAGGACTACCTTACCACACCAGAATGAACCATGAGCTATTTCCCAGTTTAATTTGTATAGGTGTCATTCAAGCTGAGTCATGCCAAGCCTGCAAAGACTTGAACAGCCTATATTTATCTGGAAACAGAGGTCATGCTTCGAAGGTCACAAAATGCCACGTAAGACACTACATGGTCTGCCATGACTATGAACATAGCACAACAGGGTGAGACATTTTTTTCCTGAGCTTTTTTGGCTTAGAATTCTGGCCAAATCCTTCTGGAGTTTGTTTGACTTTGGATATTTTTCTCTCACCTACACGCTCCATTCCATCCTGCCATTTGAACAGTAACGTTATCACAGCGCACAGATGCAGCTGACTATCACAGAGATGGGCGTTTCTGAGGAAAAGGGAAGTAGTATCAAAAAACTGTAAATAAAGGAGAAGGTAGAAGCAAGCAGATAGAACTTCCTTGCCCATCCTTCCTGCTCTCTTTGCAGGCCTACCAGAAAACAGTCTCTGCTCTGTTTGCTGTTTCCCTTCTGTCGATCTCATGGTTGTCTTCACAGGACTTGATAGTATTTCTGTGAGGTAAAGAAAAACACTTTGCACAAAACCAGCTTGCTGGAGTACGACAGAGAAGAGATCAGTAAATAGTGGGAGATAGAGAAGGAAGAGTTCAATGACTTCAAACAAACAAACAAACCCAAACCCCATAAAATGAGCAATTTGAAAAACACAGCCCTGTATGTGTGTGCCAGATTTATTAGATTGCAGGCTCTTTGGAGCAGGGACCATACAAGACAAGGTGCTTATTCAGTGCTCAAGTACAAGCTTGACATCAGCTGAGGCTGCCTTTGGACATGACCTCATTGTAAAAACATTACCCTCGATCACAGTGGTCCTTGAAAACTGCCTCCTGGGTAGCTGATCCTTATTACAGATTTCACAGTGGCTATTAGGTGTATTTGCATCTGTGTCTTTAAAAAATGAGGGGGTTGGGGGAGAGATACCTGGGGAGTTGCAGGGGGAGAAGTGAAAAAGCACGTCTGAACAGATGATCTTTACAGTCCCCCCCCCTCCTGCTGCTAGAAGCTTCCCACTCAGCTTCTGCTCCTATTTGTTCATCTTTCTCTGGCAAGAACTACTCTTTACTGTGTTAATTTTCCTTTTTGTGGGTTAATGTTGGGTAACGCGCTTGCAATTGCTCACAACTAATAGATTTCCAGTGATTGACTTTACTGCACTCCTGGCAGTAAATAGGGCATATTTCTTGAACCAGGGTCATTTTAAGGGACTCCAGAAAGTACCTTCAGACTTTTCATGGCTTCATTTAAACAGCTACTGTCTTGGTTCCATGCAGGATTTTGAGCAGGAGGACAGTATCTTCAAAGGGAGGTCACTATCCCCTAGAATATTAAGTGAGAATCACTTCAAGAGTTTGAACAAAGCATGAAGCATGACCTTTTTTCACTTATTTATTTAAGGCTAAACTTGGCAGATATTAAAATATCCAACTGTAGTTAGACAGCCATGATCTCAGCCTCTGGCTGTGCAAAGACATCTTAAATCTGTAGGTTCTGTGCAGATCCAGGGGATTTTTGCCAAAATGTTTCTTGAATGAAATTAAATATTCCTTCATGTTAAGCTTTACATTTTTTCTTCCTCCTTCCTTCGCAGCCTATTATAATCCCAAATTAAAAAAAAAAAAAAAAAGCTTTAGGATTAGCGGTGCTTATTCTGCAGTTTCCCAGCCAAAATGACTGCTATCATTCTTTAATGATTTGGAAAAAAACAAACAAACAAAAAAGGTTAAGTGCCACACATCTTCTGCCCTTAAAAACCAGGGAGGCACAGCCTATTCCTATTTACTCTCCATTTACCAAGAATGATACAAGAAGGCGTCAAGAAGACATAGTCCTACCATGGAAAATCTTGGGAGCACCCAAGGCCCGAGTTGCAGTTGCAGAATGAATGGCATCTATCAGAAGCATCTTGTCAGAAGCTGCATACCAGAAGCCACTGGCATCATTAAGCCACAAAGGCCTAGTAAAAGGATTATCTAGATGCTTTGGCCCTTCAAAACCCAATAAAAATATTGTATACAGCATATACATGTATACGTATAACTCCTCCCAGTGTTAATCCACCCCTTTCCTTACATTTAGCAGCACCTTCATGAAAATCTTTTCCAAAGCTACATGTGCAGCATTGGCAGAGGTGTACATTTAGGTTTCTTTGCAAGTACTAGCTACCACCAGTCAGGACTGTGGCTTTGTATTTCACAGAGTAGAGAGGAAAAAAATTACTACCTGTAGCTTTCTCCCTACCTATGCAAACTGCAGTGGGTCTCTCCTTCACCCAGATGTGGCAGAGGAAGGTATGTGGCTAGGTCACAGCTGTCCTCCTGTGTAGTTTTAAATCTGGGGAGCTGTATGCTGCCATTGTTCATATGCCAACTGTAGGCCTTTCATCTAGTCAAATGCTTGTGTCTCACGTGCACCTTCAACTCCTTCCTAAATCTCAGCATGTCGTTCTTGCATACGGCACTGAAATCCCAAGTACTTTCAAACTTCCTCATGCTAAGTTAAGCATACACAGTTTGAAACTAACAGGCTATGCAAGTCAAAGGACAAGTGGAATAATAATGACAAACGTTCAAATAGGACCTTCTGCAGAAGAGTATCTGGATCTTAAGAATTAGCCAGTTTCAGGTACCGTGACCAGAACCCAATGCAACCCACACGATTTGCTTCAAAACCCTACACAGGCCACAGCACCGTCTCCTGGAATCAGAAGTTCCACTGCACGAAAATGCAGCAGTCCTTCCCAAACTGTAAAGAGAACAAAACAAAACAAAACAATCCACCAACATCCCCAAAACACTGATGGCAAAGGCCTTCAGTTAATCAATGCAAAAACTGGCCTGCGCAACATTTCTTGTGTTTCCAAGAAGGTACTGAGCTTCCTAAGAAGCCAAGCCTTCCTTATGCTGAGGAAGAGTGGCAGAGCGGAGAGAACTGTCCACAGCTCCCTCCACACAACTGAGGACGCTCCTCACGGCCTGCAGGCACGTTCAGCTGTTACTTACTACTGCGCAGACAAGCCGTGATGCAACTCCGTGAGCCCTTTTTTGGTTTGGCCTTGAAAGAGACTAGAAGCACTCACGCAGTCTTATACAGATGGCAAAAAAAAAAAAAAAAAAGCCGAAAAGCAGGAGAAAGGCCACTTACTCAATTGTTTCTTGACAGCCTCTAGGTGTGAGTGCTCCTAGTCCCATTTCTGGCAAGGTCACACAAAGCTGAAGCCACTGTAACTTACTAATTTTTTTTTTTCCCCAAAGACCAATGGAGAACTTGCATGGGCAGTTAAAACAGAGACCTACTATCTGATCTTACTCATTTGCAATCCTTAGTTACAAAACACAACATTAGAAAGTGATTAACAATATACAGAGCAGATCTGCAAAGTCTGAATAATAATTATAGACAGCATAAGCCCCCCTCTTGGCTGCATCCATGCTAAAGGAACTATGACAGAAAAATAATGCAGGTGAATAAAGACTAAAAGTGAAAAATAAATCAGACTTTCCATGGGCAAGGTCTGGAAAGCTAACCTGATCATGAACAGAACAGAACAGTCAATTTGCTTATCTTGCATAGATATGAATTTGTTATGCTAACCTAACAGCTACATACAGATTAAGACAATTGCATAAAACTGATTATGAAAAAGAGCTATTCTTGAAGATAGTGTTCTTCTGACATTTAGCCTATGCTCGTGCAGAGGTTGCCTTCTCCAGGTGCCTTGACATCTTCGCTCTGTCATTTCTCTACCTTCATCTCTAAACTTAAGTAAGCTTTCCCTTGAAGGCTGGATGCCTGTTAGTGCTTTCCAAGTACAATCTGAAGATCATCTTTGTTTCCTCTCTTGTTTCTTATAATTATCATTTCATACTGCTGTCATGTAGGACACCTCCACCTCTGATCCATATTGTACTGGTTTTCATTTTTAATTCTCTTGTATTATGTCTGGGCCCGACACTAACTGAAAAACAATGAAAGAATCAATCTATTACCAACTGTCCCTCAGCTGAGATACAGTACTCAACTAAAACACACCGTGGACAGCTTTAATATAGCTTGAAACCCAAAATACAGCTGCTCATTCCACATGTTAGCAGACACACTAGGAATGAGCTCCTATAGGAACACAAGCTCAGTTGCCCAATATGCAGGCACACCTTAAACGTCCACATTATTAGCCATCACACTGTGACTGAAGTGATAAACACACAAACCAACTGTATTCTAGCCCACCAAACCCAGACAGTGTCCCTCTTCTCCCCCTCCAGCATAAAGCCACAACTATTGCACACTGAGTTGCCAGGTTTTCTGCATTATCACTAGTAACTTAAAACCAGAATTATGCTCAAATAGTACAAAAACTCTAAGGCCACAGGGTGAAAACGCAAAGCGACTTTGTTAAAAAACAAGTGCTTCGTTAGAGATGATTAGATTTTCTGCTTTTGCATATTAACAACACAATGCCTTTAAAAAAATAAATACATCTGCACTTTCACGTCACTTGGCTTGTGCAGCTCTCCTCCTTTCCCATATAGAAGCACTGGACTCAGATATGTTGAGAAACGGCAGCAAGGTGCTATCAGCAATAAAACGCAGCCTCCTGCCAGCACCGTGTGATCAGGTGAACGTGGAGACCATAACAGGGAGACCAGGACTCTCCCTCATACATTTCATACTAAGGGTAGATAGGCATTCCTTGGCTGACCAGGAATAGGGAAGCAGCTTCATTTATTTATTTACAGAAAGAGGAGAGCGGGGAAGGAAAACAAACAGAAACAATACAACACATGGTTAGTAAATCCAGGAGATCCACACAGATTTTCATCCCACCAGAAATTAAAGGAAACCTGCAACGTTTTTACATTATCAATTTCACTTCCTTTATAATCCTCCCACCTTTATGACTGTGCTCCCTATTTCACTTTTTCTGCAACTTTTAGAGGGCATCCTAAGTCAAGAGCCTTTCTTCTCTGTCAGCCAGGGTCTCCATTACCCAGGCAGCACCTCTACAGGTCAGGGGAGCACCTGAGGCCAGGTGAGGGCCGGGCTCTCCAAAGACCAGTCCTAGTCCCCTCTGGGAGGCCACTCAGCTCTCTGTGCAGTCAGGGGGATGTCTCCATTGAAGATCTTTTTCAGAGCCGCTCTCTCCCCACTGACTCTCTAGGTAGGGAGACAACAACCACCAGGTGCGGACTCAGCCAACTGCACAACTTGACTCTGTTCAACAGCAGTTGCTACCTTGAGTTAACGTTTACTGGTACACTGGAGTATCACCGTCTGCAGGCTGGGGCCAGCCAGGAGGATGGACTGGGAAACATCTTGCACCCACAGCCAGATGGAAATGGGGCTACAGCACCATCATCGCGGTAGCTGTCCTACAACTCCATGGAGCCCAAAGCAGAGCCTCAAATCGCTATCACGAAGCTTCAAGAGATGCCTTTCCTGCAAAGTCTGGTTATTTAACCAAAGTCCCATTTTTAAAAGTCACTCAGGAGACTTCTCCACTGCTTTTCACTGAAATTTCAATTCCTGACTCACGAGATGTTTTTATAGTATTACCATACATGCTGCATGACCAGCATAGCTGAAATGTCTAAGTGCCCACAAATAATTAAAAAGTCATCTCCATTTTTAAAATGTTTGGATAAATTTATTTATAGGGCAAGTCAGTAATTCACCCAAAGTCACACTTTCCAACCAAAGCAACTATGTCAAGTACTTAAAATATCACCTCTTTCCCTATGGCTCTGCCTCATGATGTCAGTTGGGATAGCTTTTTTTTCCCCCTAGAACGCAGATAGTGACCTCACATCTTGCTAGCAGCAGCTCAAGACCATGCTGTACTAGGCAGTACTGCATGGCTGGACAGAAAAGTCATCTCCTAAGTGGAAACACCGACTCAGCAAGCCTTTGTATTTTATTTCAAACAAGGCTCATAAACTTATACCTAGGCACACACTAACATACCTTTCCGAAACAAAAGGGAACAGAAAAGCTCCTCAGCAGTCTTTATGAGACAGTGGATGGGAAGGCAAGTCAGCAACAATGCCTGAGGAAGGTATTTTTTCCAAGGAGCACTTACAATGCTATTTCACAGCATATATCCCCACTCTCTCTTCCCAAACATTTTGAATTCGCCTTATCTTTACAGCATTCTCAGTTTGCAGCTTCACATACACTGAAATGGGGTTGGTAAAACTGTCTTCCTTTTCAGCATGTTGATTTTGATCCTCTGAAACCAAAAGTTAGACCCCATCTATCGTTCACAGCATCAGAAAGGCAGGTCCTTGACTGTCTTAGGAGAAAAAGATCAAAAAACAAAATCTAACACAGGAAACTGTCAGTAACCATTGAGCTAATCAGCTTTGGAAAGCACGGTTTCTTCTCCATTAACAAAGCCCTTAAAAAGCTGTTGCTGCATTTCTTCTTTCTGTTTCGGTGACACAAACTTCTTCCTCTGAACAGATTCAAAAGGATGACTTTTCTCTGTGCTATTACAGTACCGGCACAAAACCCAACCTGTACAGTAATGCCATTCTCTTTCTCATGCCCTCACAAACGTGTAAGCCTCTGTTGCTAAACACCTTAACTCCAAGTAGCCAGACCTTCCGGAGTGGGATCCAGAGACAGAGAGGGCTTGTTTGTCTCAGGAATCAGAAGCTAAGTGGAAAGAAAAGAATGGCAGGGACACATAGGATGGAGAAAAGTAAGTATGGGAGAGCCTGAAGCCTCAAACTGCACGCATGAACTGCTTTGCTTTTCCCCCTGTATCAGAGAAACATGAAGATCAACAACAGTGTGCAGAGCTCACAGGAATCCCAATAGTCACTTGCCTGATAAAACAACAAATGGAGTGAAGACTGTTTCTTTAATTGTACCGATGAAGACCGAGTATGGGGGAAAACTGTAATTCAGATGTTGGGTTCAATTCTGATTTCCATTACATCAATGTAAGCCTTGCATAACAGGGCAGAACTTGATTTCCTGTGCCTGATGATCCCAAATTAAGATTTAATAATAATCAATAACTTAACACCAAAGTTCAAGACAAACGTGAATGCTAAGCACTCACACAAATCATCTAGTATTAGTCAGCAACAATAGTTTAGTATAAACTGCTCCCCCTAGTAATTACTAGGGAAGTATCCTTTGCATAGAAGTGACCCTCAAGAGGGCTCCTGTTAATAATAACCAAGACCCTCAAACTCCTGCAAAGACTTCCTTATACACATGATTAACTTTTATGCATGTGGACGGTCCCATTGAACTCAAAGAAAGTAATCATGTCTTAAAACATACTCTTGGGCAGACAGGAGTTCAACTTTGCCTCTGGAAGAGTTTTGCAACAGTTCTCTCATTAGAGACCAATTTTGTAAAGCGCAGAAAACTCAGATTTCACTCAGGTTTGTGACAATGGAGACCATTCAGCACTCTGAACAACTGGACCACGGGGGGAGGTGGACGAAGAAACGCATTTATTTATCTTCGTACACAATCCGAACAGAGAAAGAGCAGCCCAATGAGAATTTAGGGATTCTTCCTTCCCCGAATCCATCAGGCTCAAAAATCTCTGCAAGAAAATTTCCAAAATACTGTATTATACCCTATCCGGGAACTGCTGAATAATTGTGAGCAGCATTACTGAATAATTTAGGCACAATGTCATGTCGCATTTGGTCCTGAGAAGTGTCCACATTTTATTTGTTTGTTGTTAAACCAACACCCTCCATTTTTACATCTTCCACACGAGCTTTCAACACATCCATAGAAAACAGAGATTCACAGAAAACATGATCCTTCTTCAATTTTCTTGTGCTACTGTTTTAAGCAGAAGGGTTATCGCCAGAAGGGAAGACCTCTGCTTCAAATGCAGCTGAAAAATATCTTTGCCATTTGACTTGCACTGGAGCCTGAAAGATCTGGTCAAAAGGCAGAAGTCGTCTGCTGAAATACAGTTGTCTACATCCATGCTAGATGTTTGGACTACCTTTATATTCAGTTGGCAAAAAAACAGCACTTCTCAGATCTGATTCTGCTGACTAAACGTAGACTTCCACTTCAGGAAGAGATGAATTGCTCCCTAGAAATGTTCTGCTTCCTGACTATACAGGGAGTCCAGAGAGCTGCATTTCAACAGACAAATCCCACCTTCTCCGTGCAGGGTATCACACAGAACAACCACATCTGGTTTCTCCGTGAAGACCCTGCCAGCTTTGCTGGAGTTTCTGCCATTTAGACTGGTACAAGTAAACCAGCACAGTCACCCTAGGCTCGGTGAACAGTCAACGGAAAGGGGCACCCTCGAGAGGCAATTCAGCTCACGTAAAAATCTGAATTCTCCCCGGAAATTCCACTGTCTCTCCACAGGTTATGGGAATGAGCCTGAGGAGCTCACCTCTTAATAAGGCAAAGCAGTGAAGTGCCTTGAGTTAGACAGACAGGTTCAGGCTCGCACTGTTGAGAAGGTGGGAGATGCCGAGTACTCTCATCCCTCATCTCCTCTCCACGCCAGCGAGGCTTGAAATCTATAGCATCAGACCCCATAATAAAAGGCAAGGTTACAGTATGGATTACAGAGTCCTTCATAAAATGAAAGAGAGTAAAAACAAAACCACACCAGGGAAGTTTGAGAAATCTGTATCATGGCCTACATAGTGTCTGTCCACCCACTGCTTTGCCAAGTAAGGATAAATAAGAACTGAATGAAACTCTGCAAGCACACGCTTCGGTTGGCCAGATATCCAACACAGTCTGGAGCAGCTAAGAATTAGTCTGCACTCTCTTAAAATTTAAGAACAGAAGAGATTCATCCGTTAGCAACGCATGCCCTCAACTGACCAGGTGACACAGAGACGTAAGATGGCAGACCCGGATCCAGGCTCTTGCGCACTCGTGCTTCTGTCACCAAAAGAAGTCCCCTCATTAGCGGAGGACAGCAGGGCTTCTGCATTCGACTTCTGCAGGAACACAGGATTTGGCAGCCTCCAGAAATCTGAGCTCTCTATTTTTCTTCCCTTCGTTTACTAATGCCCATTTCCCCTTCCCCGCCTCCCTGCTCCCAATGCACACACGTTTTAACGCTAAAACCCAGGAGTTACATGGCTTTTCCATACTTCTGGACAAATATTACGCACTCTGCCTCCAAACTATCAAGTATGTCTTCTCTACAGAGGTAGCAAACCTGCTGTAAAGAGCACAGTGCTTCATAGGGAAATATTTCAGAATAATCCCAAAAAATTACCTGCACATCTCATGCCTTAAGAAAGCTTCGCATCTACCATCTCGCACAAAAATACACTCCCTACAACATTGTGATACACGGCACACTCTTAATGGTTTCTACAGTTACGTAGTCACAGACAGTGCAATTAACAAGCAACATTCCTTCCTGTAAAATAGGAGGGAGAAAATAAACAGAATAAAAGTTCACAAAAACAAATTTGAGCTCAGAAATAAGAAACTATATTTTAAATTTAATTTCATCATTTACTGTGTCAAAGATGACACAAGCCTGCATTACCTCGGTGCAAGCACAGGTTTTTCAGTTTGATTTACAAAATACCTTGTGTCCCCTTACGAGGAAAATGATACCTCATTTACTCTCTTTAGATACACATCAATGCTTTATTAAATATTTTTTCACTTTCCATTTCATTTGTTTTGTACACACTGAAATCCAGAAGAAACAATCCTGTTTTAAAGTTATATTTTGTTTTCTGTTTCTTGTTACATAACCAGAAGTGTTATAGGAAATACTATTGTGGAGTTAAAAAAAAAAAAAATTAAAAAGAAAAAACCAACCAAACAAAAAAAAAACCCAAAACCCATGTACACATCACTGCATCACAATAATGTGTAAGGTGCTCCTACACCCACTATTGGCATACATTTAAATTAAAATTACATGTATGTCGTCTACAGCCAACTTTCAGGTCTCTGCTGAATGCCCTTTCTGTGTTTAACCTCCTCCATTGCTGACAAAGAGGTAAGATTTTCCAGGTTAGTAACAGCAAAATTCCACATTGCAAAAACATTGAATGCTGTCATGCAAATAAAGTCATTCACAGGGTCTTAAAATGTCCCTTCCATGTCAAGACTGGTCTTAAGCAGAGAAATGGTAAGAAAATATGAACATGGATCTTATTTTCTTGTGGGAGAGCCAAGCAATTTTAAACCAACAAGCACATAAACCCTAGACCACATCTTTTGAGAGAGATGGTGAATCACGACGAGTGCTCCTTTCTAATGAAACCAGAGGAGCACACCAGCCACTGTGCTGGAGACATTTCCTGGCAAAAAGCAAAAACATGGATGGTGGGGCAAGAATTTCATGATCTGGGTGACTTGTGACACTATGATCCTTCACATCCTTCACAAAAAGGGCCACAGACTCCATGTTGGAGAACACACTCACTCCATCCCTCTCTGCCCGGCGTACGCCTGCCCGGGCAAAAGCAGCGCATTTCTCAATTCGGGCACGCACGGAGACATGTTCACGTTGCCATCTGAACCCACCACACACCCACCATCTCCCACCGGTAGCCTCCAGAGCCATTTGCAGCAGCCTGAAACGCTGCTCTGAATGCTCAACCGGTATTTTCCTCTCCCCCCTGCATTACAGCCACAAGCCCAGAACCCCGTAGCTCAGCTTGGTTCATCTGGGCCCACTTAGTCAAAATAAACACAAAGGAGGGGAACCCACTGGGCTGGCTGAACANTGTCGGTGGGGTGGGAACAGCCCTGCGGCTTCCAGCCCGGTGGTGGGAGCAGCCTGGCCTAAAACGCCAAAGTCACCCCGCTGGCGGTGGGCTGCGGGAGGCCCGCCCGGGCTGAGGCGCCCCTGCGGTGGGCTCCCGGCTGCCCGCCGCCCGGCCACCTGCAGGGCCTCCGCCGCCCTACCTTGCTCCTCGCCGGCCCCAAAGCAGGCTCTGGGGTCCTCGGGGGGGAGCCGGGCTCCGCCGCCCTCCAGGGCTTTGCGTTTCTTCGACATCTGGTCGGTGTTTGGGAGTTGAGTTTCTCCTCTCTCCCTCTCTCTCTCTCTCTCTCCGGGGAGATGAGTGTATGTGGAGAGAGAGGGAGAGTGTGAGGGAGAGAGACACGGGGAGGGAGAGCGAGAGAGAGAGATTGAAAGAAATCGCTGCTTAAAGAGAGGGGAAGAGACTTTGGAGTGGCTGGAGAGCAAGTAGGAGGCAGGGACTAAGTGGAGAAATCCTACAAATCACAATCCCATCAATTCAGCCCCACGTCTAAAGGGGCTGTTGAGGTCTCCCCCTGCCTTGCTCGTTCATCTGAGCGTGCGAGTGAAAATTAAAGAGCGAGGCAATGGTCCTCTCTTGTTTTTCCAAATGTTACCGAGTGGTGCTTTTTTTTTACGG